>DWJK01000872.1:0-19247 GCA_018248815.1 Croniades pieria auraria | reverse complement strand
GAGGAGTGTAGTACACCTCACGTTTCAGGTTAGGTTTACGTTCAACCACGGAATATGGGGTCAGTCTATTGCCATACACCGTACACAAATCCAAACTCCAGATTAATTACTAGAAATTTCTACTAATAATCCTAAGTTAGAAAAAATTATGCCCGACCGGGGAATCAAAGCCAGGACCTCTTGAATAGCAATCGCGCTTTCTAACACTAGGCGAGGCAGATACAGTTATATGAAACATATTTTAAATTATTCGTCAGGACTTAATATTTTACGAATCTTGCTAATGAATACCTGAATATTTTAATTTATCAAAAAGTGCATCACATTCGAAATAACCAAAGGATTTTGGAATATCGGAATATCTCTCAATGTAAAAACTTTGTTTGTAAATTATTTAATTTAATTTTGAGTGCTTCGTTGGCTGAGTGATTGCAAGCGCGACTTCCGATCGTGAGGTCCTGGGTTCAAATCCTAGGTCAGGTACTACTGGATTTTTTTATTTTAGAATTTCTAGTAGTAACTCGGAGTCTGGGTCTGTGCCTGGTATGTGGCAATAGGCTCACCACCTATTCCATGGGACTTAAACGTAACTGGTGAAATGTGGGAGTGTCCTACATTCCTCTGTTTACCTCTTCGGGATCACAAATTGGATGTTACGTTATTTTTGATATGAGGAAATATGAAATATTATATTTACAATCTCGTCTAATACCACAACTGGTATAAATACCCAAAGCGCAGCAAATAATGTCTAAATCTAAGTAATCTAAATAAATCTTTTTCCTTTCTATGATATGAGATTATCAGCCCACGTAGTCCAAGTGAAGTTATGGAGGGCGGGCGCCCCCCGCGGATCCGAGTAATACGGGATTGTTCTGGGTACCATCCTTTGAAGTTCTATTTGTAAGCGCACGCTCAGAAACTCTACGATATGTGGATAAGCCGTCGATAAATCTTGCATCTCGCACGGGTCTTCTTTAATGTCGAACAGACACATTTTGCCTGCAATTCAATATCTATCTCTTAATAGTTTTCGGACCAAAGTGAAGAAACTTATAATATATATAATACATTTCTGTTCAACATTTTTTTTCGGTACTTGTTTCGTATCTTATAATCATTATTGTGTACATTGATAAAATTACAAGAACTGAAAGCGTTTTGTTCTCAGAACTGTTTAACGGTCAGATCTTGATCATCACATGCATTTTTATTTTTTTCGCTTTTGGATTCTGGTGTCCTCTTAGAATAAGAATGCTTAAAGCTACAGTTTGTTATTCTGACCAAATAGCAATTCTCAAACACCTTACAGAACATTATATCTATTACTAATATTTGAAGTGTAGTCGCGATATTTTCCATCGCCGTTACAGGTATCTTATTGGATGTCACTTCATGGTAATATAACTCCCGTGAGAAATTATGGTGGTTAAACCCACCTGCATTGGTTAGCTTACTAGCTTGTCTCTATACAAATCCGCTATGGAGAGCAGTGTGAACAAAATAAACGTAATAGATCCTGTTCGACCATGCATACCTATGTTAGTACTAGCAATCTCTAAACACTATCTCTCAATGAATAGTTGTCAAAACGTTCTAATATTTTCGAAAATTAACGTGTTAATGAGCAATACTTACCATTTTCTTTATCTGGGTAACACAAGTCTTCACTCACATCTGTACAGTTTACTTTTGTTTTCTTTCTTACTTCTGATACTTCTATTTTAAAATTATTACTAATCTCTTTCAAAACTGAGTAGACTGTGCTTTTTTGAATTAATTCTCCGTAAGAAGGTCCGTTACCTATGATACCTGAGAGATCAAGTCCTTGGTGATTACCATAATTTCGTTTCACGTTTCCTGTGATCAGTTTATAATTTTCGGATATTATTGAAGCAAATCCCGAGTAATCATCGATTTCAAAAAAGATATCACGTTTGGAATCACTGTTTGCATTTATGTTCTTCCATAGATCTACGCCATCAATATCAGCGTGTGGTTGTGAACCAGCCGCACTGAGTAAAGTCGGGAGCCAATCGACTACATGCATGTATCCAGTCCACCGATGGTTCTCTGTCGTACTTAGGTTTTTGCTCCATATAAGTCCATTAACTCGTGTGCCTCCTTCAAACGGAGTCATTTTGAGACCCCTCAGGGGCCAATTGGAAGCAAAATTTCTATAACTCCCAGACGTCATGCCGCCGTTATCTGATATAAATGCTACAATAGTGTTATCAAGTATTCCCTTCTCCATCAATGCTTTGACAATATCGCCAACGCTATCATCCAATTTCTTCACCATCGCTACAAATAGAAAAACTTTTATAAAGTTCCTTGCGGCCAAAAAGTAATAATTTGAAGCCGTGTAACTACTTAATCGACGAATATGAAGTATAAAATTATTAGACCAACAAAAATGTTTAACACGATGAGATTTCCGATAATAAGTCGTCAGTTTTCAATAAAACATCGTTAGTTTCCGATAATATTATAAGTCGTTCAATAAAAAAACGAAAACCTGCGAACACTCTTCTTCCCGGAGTTTCTACGTGACGCATTTTTCTCACCTCGTCCGGTGGTGCCTGAAGTACTGAAGCCTCGTTGGCGGAATGTGGAGCATTATGCGCCACGGTTAAAAATAATGGCACCGACTTGTTGTGTTCCTTTATTACTGGAATGATAACAATAATTTTGTTATTAAATGCCTCGTGAGCGTCTATGCACACGATGATATATATAGGCCATGTACCGGCTTAACTCGCGTACGTTTTTCGGGATGGCCCGACTAGTTTGGGACCTGTACCAATAAATAATATTTACACATTCACATTATATATAACAATAATAATTACACATATAAGTGTAAAATAAAAATATTTACACGAAAATATCAGTTTTCCGGTTCGATTTTTCTTTATAGAATTATTACCATACAAGCAAATCCTTTTGGATCAGTAAACAAATTGGAGATAAGATAAACATTAGACAAAAGTTGTTAATTGCAATACATATTAAGTGCCCCAGTTTACATTATGCGAGTGGCTTTAAGAATAATATGTAGTTTTATATTCACGGATACGTAGTCGATATAAACGTATAAAGAATTTACATAGCACATTATAAAAACATACTTGTCATAGCTTCTTCGTTATATAAATCTGTAACATATTTTGTAGATTCCCAATCCGCTGTCATATTCCGATACAAGTCTAAGCCAGCCACTTCTCCAATTCCCCACTAAAAATATTTAAAGAATATTTAAGTTCAGTAATTTTGACATAATATTGCAATAGCTCCAAATATTTATAAAACTTTCATACTAAAATTAAATCGTGAAAAGACCCCCATGTCAACAAATTAACTGGAAAAGCCCGTATGACAATTACGTTAGACAATTAATTAGATTCCGTTAATTGCCTTCTCTACATAACTAAAACTAACAAGATTTAAATTTAAACTCATTCGGTGATGACGGTACCGGTGTCGCAACTTCACTGAATGCACTATTAAAACATATGTACGAGTACCATATACTAAGCACATTGAATAGAACAATCGCTAACTTTACTACACTGTAAATTTAGTACCATATACACAATTCTCCTATAAATTTGTTAACTTTCGAGTGATAAATTAAACCCATATATAATGGCACGCCTAACATGAACTCATCTCTACGCTATTTGTCTTTACCGCAAAATGATATGCATATTGTGTCTGTGACGTTTTCGCTCGATCGCTGAGCTATTACAGCTATGATACACACACTCAGTCCAAACTTATAGAAATCGAAGCATCTATATGCATCAATTTGTATGGATATACTCTTACTGCTTCTGACACTTTCACTTAAACAAACATCACATCTCATTATCGCCTTGTTTAAGTCCACTGCTGGACTTAGATCTCCCCTAATGAGCGGCCTTGTGCACTTTTTCCTAGTTTTTGTCCATAATAGCCTATATAGACGAACATTAGAAATATTAAATATAATGTCTTCATACAATTTCTTTAGTCTCCCAAGTGCATAGCCGAAACATATAACTGATAGTGCTTCGTTTGTCTAATGGCTACAAGCGCGATTCCTGAACAAGAGGTTCTGGGTTCGTTCCCCGGCACGGCCTAAGTGTTATTGGGTTTTCCACCTTGATATTCCCAGTAGTAGAGCGGAGTCTGAATTTGTACCCATCGTATAACATTAGGCTCACTCCCTATTCCTTGGGACGTATAACGAGTTAGAGCAGTACATGACATGCTGCCGGTCAAACACCCGGAACCAACATTGATTACAATGTCAACCCGACTCAGTCGAAAGGCAATGATACACGCACCGTTTCTTCTGCAGTGTATTCATAGTAATCGATGTATCCGGTTCTGTGGCCAAAATGTGTATCAAACCCCCGGAAGGTGGGCAAGTATTCAGTGCGAGAATGCCCGACGTGCCATTTACCCACTAAATGTGTCGAGTAGCCCAAATCCTTTAAATATTGCGGTAGGATTTTCTCAGTTAGAGGAAGAGCTCTGTCTTCGCCGTTAGTCAGCGGGTAGCCCTGCATACCTGGAACATAATCTCTATTACGTATGAAGCATATGAATATGTCATCTTTTTATTGCGCTGAGAATCTTTTTTTTTCTTTATGGTCGCAGTAGGAACATGTCAGAAAAAGTTAGATGTTCAGAGTTTGCAGCATTTCGTTATTGAAGATTATAATAATAATAATCGACCCATTTATCATTCCACTATTGGAATATGGGTCTCCTCTCATATGGAGAGGGTTAAGGGTATAGTGTGCCACGCTGGTCAAGAGCAGGTTGGCAGACCTCACACACCTTAGAATGTTTTTTTATAAATTCTAAAGTGTGCAGGTTTCCTCACGATGTTTTCCTTCACCGTTAGCAAGTGATATTTAAATTTAAAACACACTATTGTAAAGGGGTGCGTGCCATGGATTTGAATTCTGCACCCCCGGGATGAGAGGCTGAATTCTTAATCACTAGGCTGTCACTGCATTATTGAAGACTATTACTGTTATTATTGAAGATTGTAATAAGTTAAAATCGATATGAATATACCGATTTTCGATATATTAAAATCGATGCACTTAGTGACATACGTCTATATCACTATGAAAATAATTAACCGCTTTTTTTTAGATTCCATCTCCATGATATGAAATATTTGATTTGATCGGTTTTATTTTGGAAATAGGCAACGGCTTTTCTGTTCATCTAGGAATATATTACGTGGCGATGACGACGATTCGAATCGCTATTAGTCCAAAATCAGTTCCTTACCAAGCAAAAACGTACCTGATCCCTTTTGACATGATTCCCTTGCGCATGGGAGAAGAAGTACATACGAGTATGTATGCGTATTCTATATACATGCGCCTATAAAACGTGCGCCTTTGAATTTATTTACTTTTGATTTTTTTCATAAATTCCTGAATATAAACAGCGTGTTCTCTAACCTATTAGTTTTCTTGAGCAAAGCTAATAAATGCAGATTGTGTTCAACGTATCATTAATTTACCTAAAACATGTGCGAATTTTCCTGTGTAAAGAGCAGAGCGGGAGGGCGTGCATACACAATGAGTGTAATATCGTTCCAGCGCCACTCCGGTGTACGCCAGCAGGTCTATGTTGGGCGTCATTATCTGATCCGAGCCATGGTAACTCACGTCATTCCACCCCTGCAACATTTCAGCATATCAGATAATTGCTTTAGACGACATTCCATATAGTATTTAAAATGGCGCGCGATTTTTCACGCGCAATTTTTTCGTCCTCTTTACAATATCATCTATTTAGTGGATTACTACTACTATTAAGTACTAAATTGGTTTTATAATCACCATCCTTATAATCGTTCCTTTGTTGGCCTGGAGTCTTCATTCAGAATTAGAGGTGTAAATATTAGTTAACCGTGAATGGAAATCCTAGTCTACCAAGTAGGGCAAGTACATATCAACACATTTTACATTCTTAAGAGAATATCGGAGCAGGTCTCCTCACGATATCTTTTTGCCATTACATCTAATAACATTTAATCTTATAATCTCATGTTATTTAAACTAGAATATTTTAATGGAATAAAATAAAAGATCGCCACTACGGTCATCCGATCCGACGGGTGTTATTTTTCATAAAACAAAGGTAACCAATAAAACCCGATTGTATTATCATTACAAAAAAATTATTCTAAATCCAAATGGGTGAGCCAAAACGATGACACGATGCAAGTACGCCTCGTGGTAAAAGCTTTTCTTACAATTGAGCTTTAAATTATCCAATTGTCCCGGAAACAATTACGGCGGGGAACGGCAAGAGGCCGTTCCGGCCATTACTGCGTTTTGCAAGGATACATACTTTAACCATTAAAGTTTAGCGTATACGAAACGGTACTAGGACAGCAAGCAAAGCATCATTGTAATCAAATTATTTGAAACCGTGTTTTATAATTAAAAAACGTAACATCGCGCCTGTAATCCCCGAAGGGGTAGGCAGAGGAGTGTAGTACACTCCCACGTTTCGCCAGTTACGTTTAAGTCCCACAATGGAATAGGTGGTGATCCTATTGCCATACATCGGGCACATGTCCAGACTCCGAGTCACTACTAGAAATTCTAAATTAGAAAAATCCAATAGCACCCGACCCGGGATTTGACCCTGGACTTCCCGACCGACAGTCGCGCTTGCAACCACTCGACCAACGAGGCAGTCTAAGTCTGTTTTATAACAATATTTATTTTCGTTCTTATGATTATTCGTAAGCCTTATAAGGACTTCAGTAATATTTACTTACCTGAAATAAAAATAAAGTTTTTTACCACTTAACCGGACTCAAAGTATATTGAAGAAATCTTTACTTTGTGTTGAGTGTGTCGACACAGGCAACAAACCATATAGTTCAGGTATCAAAACATATATTGCATGTTTACTTATTGCACTTTCACTCCGGCCTGCCCTCCACTCGGGAATCCTAAGTTCAAATCCTTGTGGGCACCTTGATAACATTGTGAAAGAAACCGATATCTTAAATTTTCCCAGAACGTTCCCAAAGGCGTATAAAATCTGTTAAGTCGCACTTGACCACCGTCAGAGAATACCTTAAGCCTTTTAAATCTAAGAAAAGATCCGTGGTCAACAGGGACGTCCAACAGAATGAAAAATATTGATGATGATGACCACTGATGCTAATATAATGTAACCGTAAGTATACTCCAGCTTACTGGTGCTAGTCTAATTATGTTCAATAAATAATACGTTAACAGAACTAACTAACTCGGTAAAGGATTACGTAAACTTGCGATATTACCGCGTTAGGTTTGCGTCACGTTAGCCTAGATCGCGTGGCCTCTGATCAAGTTCAAGGCGGCCATTACCACATTTATTAATGGATTTGATCTAGTTGATATGCTGTGTTAAATAAATATTTATTACGCCGGTGATACCGATACGTCCTAATTTATACACCAAATCAATCAAACCTAACTTTTTTTTTTAATGAAGTGTCAATTTCGAAACGAATAGTAAATTTTAATATCATGCGTTTAGGTCAATGGCATTGATAAAGGAAACCGGTTGAAAGTAGACATGCAAAACCGGCTAGCCCGCCGTGAACGCGCGAGGTTTTTGGTATAAAAATAAAAAAATATTTAATTGGCCTAGGCGCATTTTCTCTCTCGCTCACACTAGCGAGTACGGATATTTACTCAGTCGCATTTTATGAAAATATTAGAAAAAAAATTAACTAAACGTTAACATTGTAACAATTGACGTTAAGGAATACTTGTTTATTATTAAAACGCGGTATAGTTATTTATCAGTAAAGATAGTAGTATGTTCATGAGGAATGCTTGTTCATGAATAAAACATGGCATGACTGACAATAAAATACGACATTCCCAACAATTGTTGAAAAATTACCAACATAAGGTATTCATAATAAAAATGTTTAAGTTATATCTTTAGTGATTAGTTTACCTTTTTCTAGTGTCAAGCTATTATTACTAAATCAATGGGTTTCGATTAAAAGCGTATGATTACCGAGCAAAAGGAGTAATACTGATAATACTGCACACGACCAGCTGATTTACCACAATAAGCACCTTTAACAGATATTAACTATTGTTAATTGTCATCGTTATAATAACGTTATTTATACGTTATATATCTAACCTGTATTAACATCACTAAAAGTCCACTTGAAGTTCTACGGTCCTACTACAGCGGTCGTAATTCTGCGGTCCTACCCCCGCGGTCCTAGTCTAGATTGTCTGCAGAAGTCCATGGGCTAGTTGTAACAACGGTCCGCCCGTTTGCTACTCCCACGTAAACCTCATCTGTGACAGTTGCAACTTCATTTATTTAAAGTTCCACTGCAATCACTCAGTTTCCACATACATGTTGTATACATTGTATTTTGCCAAGTTGCGTAAACCTGGTTTCAATCAAATGTTGCGTGCGCCTACAATTTGCTATTATTTGCTAGAACAACGTCGGCCGTGTCGAATGTACAGAAAATGTACACTCATGGACACAGGAAAGCAGTTTCACTTCATTGTCACTCTGTTCTTGGCACTGTCGGAACGAATATTTGTCACAAGCAGTCCATACAACTTGTACAGAAAAGCAGAGGAGAAGAAGTAGAGAAGAGTACTCACCATATCATCGGCAATAAGAAGAACAATATTCGGGCGGGTCGGGTTCCCATCAGCACGTTCCCTCAATACCAGAATTAATGCAATCAAAAGTCCAAACGAATACATTTTGCAAGGAGCTTTTAAGCACCGCAACAAAATATGAACAATCAAAGTACTGTTGTTTGATTTTATTATTTGTTTAATTTACAATTTATATATCTAATAACAAGGTGATATGGCAACATATATATTTCACAACATAATTATTAATCAAAGAATTGGACTGGTATAAAACTTTAAAGATGATGTTATTTTGCTTACGTGCTTAATATAATATTTACTTTAAGTTACTGTATAATTACATAAAGTTAAGAGATAAAAACACGAGTGATCTCTACATTGAACATTGCGACACTGTGCTAGAGTCAGTGTCATACACTGTGAAGATATATTTTATCTCCCATGTATCAATACATTTGACCGAACGAAACTTATATTACATTCTTCACAAACATCGGAATAAAAATACCTGTATTATACGCGGACAAGTAGACATGTAGGTTTTTTAAATTTTTTTGTAATAGGAGGAAAACTAAACTTACATGCTTCTAAAAGTGTATGCCGCAAATATGTGGATATACTCGTACACCAGATATAAAGATCATATGTTTATATCAAATCAGGTAAAATGAAGCCAATAAAACATACGATTTCTTCAAAGAAAGCCAAAAAACCCATGCGTTTCGATCGCTTTAATGTTTGTGTCGGTTTAGATCCCTTTTCCTATTCTGCACGGGAGAATATTACGACATAACTGTGCCTTGTTAATTAAGACAACAGGTTCTATTTTGTTACTTTTCAACATAATTGGAGATATTTTAAGCACGAACACTACGTGATCCTAATTACGTAAATATAACATAACATAAATCACACAAAAAAAACCTATACATGTAACTTAACAATTATATACATATGTATATTACATTAACCGACAATGAACAAAATTATATTCTTTTCAAAAATTATATTAAATTCTTTACCACGTATTACCAGTTCAGTCAAGAATCACTATAACATTAGATCAACTACGGTACCTGCTGTTAAGATAATTATATATACCTATGTACATATATACTTGTTTCAGTGTTTAAACCACATACATGGAGTGGTCTTACAGAGAAATAATCTACTACTATACACCAATATTATAAATGCAGTCCTGAATCCGCATACATTCTCTATAACTTATGTTTCCTTTGACATTAAATTCTCATTATTACAAACATTGTACAGAAATTTTATAAACAGCTGGCAACAGTCAAGTATAACCCATGACAATAAGAAAGCTTAATTTTTCGAATAACCTAATATTTTAAATACTTGCTTTTTACATTGTATATTCATGCCAGGCCTCATACAAGATACGCAGAGGGTACCCAGTGCCCAATATCGCTATCCTTACAAAACTGCAGTGCTTGTTGTACATTCAATTTACCGATTTTTAATATAAACGATTTAATTTAAATAGTGGATCAGATAAATGTGTTTAAAGGTACCTGGAGTGAAATATTACAGCTGAAGAACATTCCAGTAACACATGCGAATCGATGAGGAAAAGTACGGTGAGATGTTAATAATAAAATGTTGGTATATATGTACATATATAACAATGACAATAATATTGCTATATTTACAAACAAGAACATTTTCAATACTTTAAATAACATAGTCATTGAAATAATAAACTAATTTAATCATGTAGTTACAGGTTATATTAACAATTGACACGAATCAATGTATAGCGGTATACTTGGTAAAGTTTTACTATTAAATGCTTCGTGGGTATTTTTACACATGATTAAATACATATGTACCGGCTTAACTCACGTACGTTTTTCGGAATGGCCCGACTAGTTACGGACCTGTACGAGGTCCTTCCTCATGAGCTCCCGCCGTTTGCAGCGAGGTCGCAGCGGAGACTGAAAAGTTGCTGAGTTGTTGAGACTTTGTAAAGTTATAAATGCAAATTAAGATTGTCTTGTAAAATGCAAAATGTTACATTTTTAAATATAGATTGTGTAATAAAATGTGAATAAAAATGAGAATCAATAACTATTAACTTGGAAAGCAAAATGTAAAATGAAAGTTAAAACCCAATACATAAATTAACATGACTCTCGAGACTAGGGCCTTCGAAGCCTTATATTCTTTACTACCATGTTAACCTCCTGTCAGGTACTGGCGCTAAGCGTCACAATGTATTACCTTTTAACTGCGAGTTTTTGTATGCGTTTCTAAGTGAACATTATGCCCTTGAACCAAAAACCACGGGATATACTTTATTCTGCCCCCGTGTTTATATATGGTATATCGATTAAATGTACATGAAGACCGATAATATCGATTTAAGCCTATTTAATACTTTGTTACTTTAATTAATGTAAGAATTAAAAAAGAAGGAAGAAAAAAGAAGTCCATGCCAAGATTCTGCAAACGTCCAAGTTGTTCTCTATTATCTACAACAGTCCACCTTATATCCCAAAAAATATGGCATCGGTTTCCTCCACATTACATCAAGCATGGAACTCTCCCATGCGCTTGTAAAAAGAGATGTTTCTGGATCCGGAGCTCTGACAGTTCTAACATTAAGAATTAACTCTACTTAAATGAATAACTACTACTAAATCTATTCTGTGCTAGCCTCAAATTCTTGCTGTGGATTTAATATAGTCGTTAGAAGACATTAAAAAGTAACATACTATTAGAGGAACTATATTGAAGAACGCTTGAAAAGCATTCTATTGTAAAAGAAATAACTTAGATGTTTAAAATGCTCGTGAAACAGATTTAATATTATTTCAACTTAGCTATTTTAATTTAGCAAAATAATAGTCTAATATCTATATATGTATGTTCCTTAATTTGAACATCCTAACACAGTCAAGGCAGCTTATAATATACTTCTTAAAAGACACAAAAAGTTTCTAAATCCATTAGTGCGGTCACAGTTGCCTGCCCGAGCAACAGTGACTTGATTAGCAGTTTTAGTTTGACTTAATTCGTTATTGGAATTGGTTGTTCGATTCAAATTCGAAGGTTGAGAATATTCAGTGCCATTGTTTATCCATGGCATCCAGTTGTAGCCGAAGTTGGCCGGATCAGCACCTTCGCCCAACGCTAAAGGTCCCCTCCTCATTTGGGTCGCACAAAGCGCTTCCAGTCTACTTCTCAACATAAGTGCAATTTTGTTAGCTGTATTCCATAAATCGTGACTCTCCATAGGATCTTGTCTAACGTTGAACAGACAACCCCGAGCTGAAAAATTTGTATTTATAATTTTGTATCAGAACTTTAAATATTCTTTAAACCATCACTATAAATGTACCATTCTATTCTGATTGAAACATTTAATAAACTTTAAAAAACGAATATTAGTGAAAAATGAAAAATCTTAAACGAAACAACTCACTCGGTGTCGGCACACACAGCGTTGCGTCCCTGGTCGTATCTATTTGTCGTATCACAGCAGCATTTCGCATTGCTTGAACTTCTTTAGGGTCTAAATAAATGCCCATTCTCTGGAAAACTCGCGCCACGTGGCATGATATTAAAGTTGGATAATACGGTGGCGGAGGTGATCTAGTTGTCATGAACTCTCGTCCGTAATAATCATTTCGCAATCCCGTAAAATTTCCAACAATGATCTTGTAATCGCCTGCCCTATAAGCTGCGTAAATATTATTTCCACCGTCCTCGATAGCTATCAACACCTCCTTTCTCTTAGATTCCGAGTCCAATACTATGGAGTCCCATTGATTGACACCATCTATCTCATTGGTTAAATTGCCTCCCGCAGCTCTCACTAAAGTCGGCAGCCAGTCGGTAACGTGCATCAAACCATCCCATACTCGAGGCCTGAACCCTGCATGCCATAAAAATGCTGGAACTCTCACACCGCCTTCCCAGGGAGTCTCCTTCCTTCCCCTAAAGGGTAAGTTGACTCCCCAATTGTTCAAGTCTCCAACTGTCGGGGCTCCGTTGTCGGACACGAATACGATCAGAGTATTATGTAACATTTGTGTCGCATATAGAGCTTCCACTATTCTACCGACACTACGGTCTAAAGCGGACACTAATTCTGCAATTAACGTTTTAACACGCTGTACACTTACCGCTTTAACACAAACAGAATTTTATCAATAATATCTAAAACAAAATCGACATGTATTTCCTTAGCAAACGAACATGGACACACAAAGTATTAGGACTTTTAATAATTACCACAAACTAGCTCAGTTACAATAACATGCATGTATGTTCTTAAAACTTGTGTATATATGTTCTTAAAAATGAAGTCGATTTTTGAATTTTTGTCGGGTGACAATATTGTATTAAGCAGTATCAGATCAAAGTCAAGCAATCAGGTCCACGAGCGAAGGCTTAACGATTCAAAAATCAAATTCATATATAGTACGAGCATTAATTTTCATTACGGTTATATCTGATTTGCGAAATAACCTGTATCTAATAGTAAATTAAATGTCATTTCGTAACAATATTGTATGTCACACATTTGTCTGCGAAGTCAAAAAGAAATTGCGGTAATGTAAAGGTACTATGTAGCAGTCTAAATAAACATTAAGGCCATTCTCAGACCATTGAAAAATGAACTTAATTGCACAGCAATTACCGTGACCTCTAAAAATGAAAATCCTTTCAGTTTTTTAATATCATATGCTGTTTATTGCTATAAAATCGCAATTTCTGAACGTAATACTTTATACAATCAGGCATACATATACCCGTCAGACATACAGCCTATTAGTAGCCAGTTATATCCTTTCGTTAGCAGCTAACAGATTTTACAATATATGTTTAATTATATGTAAATACAATTTAAAGACCTTTCAAATAATAAAAAATAACAAAACTATGAAAATTTTTTGAAAGTGCAAATAATTATAGTTCGAACCACCTTCGCGATGTGATAAACTTGAGTACTAAACTTAATTGTTAAGTATAAACTAAGTAAACCCACTTTGAGACTAAAAAAAACGAATTAAGGAGTTTGATAAAATGCAAGTAGTATGCATACTTAATTAAATAAATGGTCTATCTTACCTGCATATAATCGTCTGTCGGAATGTGCGATGTGCTGATGTCCAACTGGCTTATACAAAGGTGGCTGCAGTGGGCCCCCGGTGTTGCCAGCGTGGGGCGCGGTATGGGTGACATGCAGAAATAGCGGCCGAGACGCATTGTGGCAATGTATTACTAAAGTAACAAAATGTTATACTTATAAATTATTGCAAAAAAAATCAGCAGAATTCTTAAAAAAAACACGTTATATAAATTATAACGACTACGGAAATAGCAAACGTCTGTTGTATTTTTTTACACGAACAAGGCCTGGCAAACGGCCCACGTAACACCAGGTTGCCTATAAACATTAATTGATTTCCGGCCTTCAAGGATTTTTTAAGACTAGTTTTCAAATGCTCAAGATATTGCGCGTAGGATACACCTCAGTAGAAAACCTAGAGTAGCACGTAATAAAAAACTAGGCATGAAATTTAGGAACTGCTGAAATCTAGGAGGTGCAAGTGAAATTTTTTTTACTTTGCAGTCACATGAAAAGAAATCTGGCGTTTCGTGAAACCATTTACCAAAATAATGATTTTTTGGAAAAGTTGAAAAGTTACAAAAAATCCATTCCAATTATACGCTCCCTATTGACACTATCTCTGTCAGTCATTAAAGTCTATGGTAGTATCGCAAATCAAATCAAATATCATATATTACGGAGTATAGGTAATATATGTATAGGCAGATATATAGGAAGAAGTAGGAAGACATAATATAATACATTTATTTTTTTCCTTTATCCCAGCCACGAATGTCATACAATGCAACTAGCTGACTGATTAAACCACAATTTAGACACCACCATTACGTTTGACCATACACACAAATAGCATGAGCACAGATTGTGTGCTGCAGCAATATATACCGAAGTGTCCTTAAGAACTAAAACGTTAAGTTTCCAAGATAAATTCGTTTCAGGCATCAAGTATAACAATGTCTTTGAATCAGTTAACGACATATTGCTACTTCTAACGGCTAAGTTACAATACATCGTGTTTTAATTTATTACTAGCTACTCGTATCACATCTTTTCAAGTAATAAACGAAAGATTTATCTGAATGGAGGTACTACTGGTAGGTATTGCTTAAAAAAGAAGAATTGCTTAAGTACTAAACTATTAATCGTAACCATATTAATGTGATATGGATAAATTATTTTTAATAAATAAATGTGAATCTTCTATGCTCGGATTGCTTTGTACTTTTCCTTATATAAATCAGATAGGAAGTTAAAACTTATTGTCCCGATCGTCAGAATCGATGGACACATTCATGAATCAACAGAACACAAAACCACTTTTGTTTTGCTCGTCGATCTTAAATCCATGAAATGGTGTTGACAATCGCTTTGAAATTCGAGCACCGAGCTGGCATTGACCTTTGTTAAATTGAATTATAAAGTTAAAACATTAGGCAACTGTATTGGTGAGCATTGACGAACAGTAGGATCTGTTTTGTTAAACATGCCAGTGTAGGATGGAAAGAGAAGTGTTTAGAAGTTGAATGAACTCGCTGTTTCATACACAGCTGCGAACTGCCTCTTGCTCCCTTTGTTTTTGTATCCAACTGATTGTTGTATTGACCCACGAATACAATTCTACAGCGGGGCACACTTCATTTGCATATATAGGGATTTTCCAGTTGCGTGGAATGAATCTTTGTTAGCTCTGATTGTTCTCGAAGTTAACTTAACTTTTAAAGTATGTACATGTTATGTATATGAGACGTTATTTAATAATAATAATGATACATGAAATGTAGTATTTTACTTGCAAATGTTTCGTGAGAATTTATACACATGATTAAAACTGTAACGGCTTAACTCACGTATATACGTTTTCGGGATTGCCCGACTAGATTCGGACCTGTACGAGGTCCTCATGAGGGGACGGGTGCTCATGAGGAAGAAATTCGTACAGGTCCGAAACTAGTCGGGCAACCCCGAAAAACGTACGTGAGTTAAGCCGTTACAGTTTTAATCATCTACTAATTCTTGTATTTGTTACACTTAGTGACAGTCATAATGAGGCAAGATATTTCATGTTACCTTCAGGGATGAAAATGCAACTAAATCGTGCTGACTAAACTGTTAACACGATTTGAGGTTACGTGTGTAAGTGTGTATGCGGTGCGATAACAACAAATTAGGGTTCTAGAACTCTCTTGCTATTTGTGTAATATAAAAATATTTAGCTCACTGTCCACCGCCTTTTCTGTAAGCATATCCACGACATAACGATCTTCCGTATCTGCTACGAGTACGTCATTCTCGAAGAAGTCTTTTCCAAACATGAGGCGTCCACTGGGCCACTGGAGGAAAATAAAACCGTTACAGTCCCTTAATTACTTACCTTACCTTGATATTCAACCCATCGTATTACATTAACTTTTTCATAATCTAAGCATGAGAGATGATACATATACAAGAGCCGATGACGTAATATAATATACCTATAGAAATATTTAAGTTACGATTTCCCACGAATTAAAATAAAATCCAAAATCGGAAAAACTTGCCTTTACAAGTAGGATAATTTATGAATAACAAACCAAGCAGAGCTGCGAATAGGCATGAAAAATAAAATAGTTTGTGTACGTTTTATTCAAGTAGTGAGCTGCAACAAACCGGGAACTACTCACCGTTTCAACTTTGTTGTATGTGTAGTAATCAACGAAACCTCCTCTGGGGCCATAGTGATAATTGTAGCCACGTGCAGTGGGCAGGAACTCAGCCCTAGACATCCCCACGTGCCACTTGCCCACTAAATATGTAGAATACCCAAGCCCGTCCATAAACGAGGGCAAGAGACGCTCCGTCAGTGGAATACCCCTATCTTCTGAATTGTACAAAGGAAATCCTTGCATGCCTGTACACAACATTTCCTTTTAGCGTGAACTGTTATAACGGTTTGCTTAAAATCATGCAAATGTGAACGGGTTCCGGTGCATTAGCACTCGGTTTTTCTCGAGAATAATTTGTATGGAGTATAAAAATGGAACAGCAAATGGAATAGAGTAGCCTTCTTTTTGACTACATTTGACACACAGTAAAGCTTTAATATCCACATATTTCTAATGTTACTTTCCCTGAAATAAATTATATGGATAGATATGGATGGATAAATTGATTATTGTCTTTGACAATCACTTACCTAGTCTCATGGGATATTTGCCAGTGAGGAGGGCGCTTCTTGTGGGAGTGCAAATGGCCTCACTGTAATATTGCTGGAGTATGACACCACTGGTAGCGAGGGCATCTATATTTGGTGTCGGAATTTGATCGGAACCGTGGTAAGATACATCATTCCAACCCTGGACGAAACAGAAATATTTTTGATTGTGTACGTGATTATAGTCGTTTTGCAATTATCCTTATTACCAGTAACAATGATTACCTATAACTACGCTAGACCGACAAGAATACTAGTCAAAGAATAATATAGATACGTTGTTCAAAAGCTCACTGAGCGATGAAAACCACATACGTACCTACCGACACAAATATCAAAATGGATTCCTAAAAAATTCTAGAGGACAGTATCAATCATTGTATTATTTAAATGAAGTCAGCTATTTTTAGCATAAATTCACATTTAATAGTAAAGTAATTTATCAATGTGATGTTTTTAATGTATCAGCCTCACACATGTCGCAAAATTATTATTAAAAACAATTTTACGCTCAAAACGAGTGCTGCAAGAGAATAACACTATTAGGGTCTGATAAAACATATTGGAGCAGATCATTTTTTGTATCATATAAACATATATGTAATTTGTTTTTCTTGAGTGCGCTAAACTGTAAATGGCTCTGACGTGGAAATATACATATATGTCTACGTGTGTCATGTTCGACTGTATGTCCTACGAATACATCGTCACCTACCTGTTACTCACTACATAATACGATAGCTTCATATCTACGCAGTATTTGTTATATATATTTATATAGAAATTAATAAATGATTTTAAAATAATTTTGTAACATAAATAAAATGTGATTAACATTAATGTTCTTGAAATATTATTCTTAATTTAAGCAATGATAGCCTATGATTAAGAATTCAACCTCTCAATCCGGGGGTGCTGGGTTTAAATTCATGGAGCGCCCCTCTTTACAAAAGTGCGTTTTAAGTTTAAATGTCACTTGCTAACAGTGAAGGAAAACATCGTGAGGAAACCTGCACTCCTCATAATTAATATTAAAAAAAATCCTAGGTAAAAACAAAACAAAGGGCTACAGCAAGGTGAACAATGCGATAAGACGATTTCAGCTGATTCAATATTATTATAATAATGGCCAAACGTGTACGTTACGTACCATATCATCAGCCATGATGAAAACGATGTTCGGCTGTGTGTAATAGTTCGCCGAGACCGATACTGCAAACGGCAAAAGCCAGCATTTGAGCCTAGAAATAAAAGAAAATACATTGCACAGCGACAGACTGCATACATATACACACCAATAGGTATATAAGTAATTTAATTTATAAGTTTTGACTATTTGAAAATCATTACGTAACAAATTGGACAATTGTTATTTTGCACATTTTAATGCCAACAACTGATTCACTGCATCGAATATCTAACGCTTATGTTAAATGCCTGTAATTAAGTAAAGTAGGATAGAGCAATTGTCATCAATTAATTTTATTAAACCAATAATCAATAATAATAACTATTTGGTCCCCTGTTTGAAGCGCGACTATTGGATTTTTCTAGCATGAACTTCCTAGTAGTCTTTGGGAGTGTAGATCTGTGCTCGGTGTATGACAATAGATTCACCTTCTATTCCATAGTGGAACGTAAACGTAACAGGTGAAACGTGGAACTCTACTACACTCCTCTGCCTACCTATTCGAGGATTACAGGCGTTTAGTTACGTTTATCTTATGTCGGTAGGTATATAAAAATCATCGAAAAACTTAGCATTATGTCAAGAAACGATCTTTATTGACAGTAAGGGTTTAACGCAATAAAAATCAATATCTTTATTACTTTGGTTACCGCACCGCATTTTGGTCATACGCGGGTAAACTGACACTAATACTTTAATGGTGCTTGTCACGTGATTTTAAGTCAACATCTTTAATTGATACAGTTCACTAGCTTTGAAAGATATTAATATTTAAATCCTTACAAAATAGCATTTTCTACAGAATAAAATAACAGATGATAATGGTACGATGTGGTTCAATATGGCTTCTCATTCTCCATTCCACACCACAGGCTAAACGCCCTGGTTGCCGATGTTCAGCAGGGTAGGCGATCCAAGAAGCCATACTCTACGATTCCGAACACGAAAACCCAGCGTAAGAATTATGGACACAGCAGTCGAGACTGATGATGACTTCAAACCACAACCAAAATTTACCGCGTTCAGCATGAAACCTTAATCAGGAAGCTCAACCACTACGGCATTAAGGGCACCGCGCTCAAACTTCTGACTTCG
>DWJK01000871.1:0-19251 GCA_018248815.1 Croniades pieria auraria | reverse complement strand
GTTTACGTCCCATGACATAGGTGGTGAGCCTATTGCCATACATCGGGCATAGATCCAGACACCGAGTCACTGCTAGAAATTCTAAATTAGAAAAATCCAAAGGTATCAGACCCGCGATTTGAACCCGGGACACCCAGATCGGCCGTAAGTGTAAAACTACATTATTACGAAAATCATTCATTTACTGTTTAAAATATGTAATTACTGTATGTCAATTCATATGGCACACGCTTCAGCTAGGAACAATGCAAGTGAGCCCAAAATGTTTTTACGCTTACACATGAACTGAACACAAACAGACCGAAACCAAATGGGCGAGTATCAAATAATAAAAAAACGTATAATTTTATAATATTAGGGATTACTGATTACAGTGTACATTAATTACAGTATGATCGTATCCAAGTGCCTACATCATAAAATGACGCATATTTATAATACTTTTAAAGTATCAGATTATTGAAATCGCACTTTGTCATACTGACATGGTTATTAGCTTGACAATGTCATATTAATTACGGTATTAACTTTTCATGTTATATTAGCGTATGAATATGTGAATCATCCATTCGTATAGGATCTTTCTATTAATAGAACGAGTAAAAAACTATTATTAATACTGCTATCATCAGGATAGACAGAGAACTATTTACGTTCATACTTTATGCGGTGAAACAGTAGCACAAAGTATACATTTATATAAATGACATATAATATTAATAACACTCAAAGTAAAAAAAATTATGATTAACGGTTTAAAAAAAAACAATTAACGGTTTAATATATACTATCCTATTTCTCATAGGAGTAGACAGAGGGGTAAACATTTCCACCTGCGGCAAACTTCTGTCGCCTGTTCCAAATTCGTTTAAGTCGTCATATATTATCGTCTATTGAAGGACCTTTTCCATGAGGAATTAAGATTCTTAAAACAAATGGACTAACCTTTCCCATGAAGCCGGTGCCGCCAGTCACAAACACAGACTTGTCCGCGTAGAACTCAGCAACCGGTATGTAGTCCGGACCTCCTGGGCCATAGTGGGCCGACATGGACGACGTCATCTCAGCTGGTGCCTGCATATCGTCTCAATCGCTGATTACCGCTGAACTCATCAATACGCCCTCCGAGCCGCGCTGCTGGATCATGGGATAGTGGGACGGAGGATCAAATGTTTCCTGTTGCAGTGTTTCTCTTCAACATGGCTGTGTTATCTCATCTGAAACCAAACATATGGGTGTTCTATAATTGTTTCATTTGAATGAATTCTCGAGAATGTTGAATTATTTCTTCAAACTACTTGTTAGAATCGTTTATTCTATTTATTTATTTGAATTGTTTGTTCCATTTAGTAATTCGAATTATTTATTAGATTTATTTCATCAAACAGCATTGCTGTAAAAATTAGAAAACGTCATACGATACTTCGACGTTGTAGAAAAAAACTGCAAATGAAAGAATCACAAAACAGATATGTAACGCGAATGTCTACGGATGCATACTGACTGATGGAGAGGTCAGATTTCACCGAAACAGGCGAAACGTTTATTTTTTTATCTCCGAAGTCGGTTTTTTCTTTTTCTAATTGAATTCCGATTTACTCTACGCACCTAACAATATTTCTTTCCTCATATCATCGTAAATATCTATTCAAAAACACCGTTACTAAACTATGTATATTGGAGAAGTTATGTCTCAGACATTATGCATAGACACGTAGCCCTCAAACTCTACGCGGCTACAGAAACTTAACGAAGACTGAAGTAAAAATATATATACAAAGCAGGTTTTCAGAGCTTGATAGAGAGTGTGGAACTGATGGTAAGATTTTTTACATTTTTAGGGTAAACGTAGAGGCAAACAGATAGTGGTTGGTCACCGTCGTCCAAAAACATTTGAAACATCCAAGAAGTGACCAATGATGTAAAGCTTTGATAGGAGTTGTATTTGGGCTCTAGTTACTTTTTCTATAATTAGATGGCGTTAGTTACAAAAACATTGTTTACAAAAACAGTTACATAATTAACATTAATAACAGTTATATTAGTTTTGCCGTAAGCTAAACCTTCAAAGAAATTATTTATAGAACGCAAAAGGAAATTATCTGAGTGCAAAGCTTTTTTACAGCCACCAATCTTTACTACAAATGTGGAAGACCTGAAAAGGAAGAGAAATGGCAAAATAATGGGATTATTGAGAATTTTACATGGCTTTCAAATATACATTAAATCAAATTATCCCACTTACACTTTGATTTAATATTATTTGAAGTGATAGACAAATACTTCTTCTATCTTAACGAAATAGGCCAGACAGATTTTGGCTGATGGGACAGTCAGAACTTTGCCCCCGGCGCGAGTGTACAAAAAGAGTCATGAGTGTAGGAAAAGTGCGTAAGGTCTATAACTATAAAGCTATTTGGTACTCAGTGCTTTTTGCCTTCCCCGTAATGGGCCTGGCTTGATGACATAACAATAATAAATTAAAGTTATGTTCTTTTAAGTATTGTTCTTTTCTTCTTCCTTATTGTATAACAGTTGAGTATGATTCTCCTCTTAGAGTGAAAATTAGAAATGTAAGACCACAGTCAGCCACGCTGGCTGATGCGGATGAGCAAACTTCAACATTAGTACTCGTGTTTATTACGTAATCTAACGCATAAAAATATTACTGACTGCCTCACCCGAATGGTTGCAAGCGCGACTACTAATCTAGAATTCCTGGGTTCGATTCCTGGGTCTGGTCTGGCTTTTGGTTCAGAATCTGTATTAGTACCCAGTGTATGATTATAAGCTCACTCCCTATTCCATACCGAGATATAAACGTAACTGATGAAATATAGGAGTGTTCTACACTTCTCTGCCAACGTCGTCGGGAGTTAGACGCGTAATGTTACGTACGTATAAAAATAGGATATTTGTGTTACATATGTATGTAATTTAATCTGTCTTTTCGACTCCGAACCCGCCTTATCTTATCACAGAGAAGATTAGGTCAACGTACATATATCGAGTAATGGAACGATCTCATAGGGGTGGCGTATTTTCAAAATTGTTTATTATTCATTTAAACAAAACTTCCTACTTCACATAGATACATAATTTGTAACAATATGACGTAATGAGTGAGGATACCGTGTAGATTCTTAAGACTGAATTTTCCTTTAATAATTATTACTATTGTCATCACACCAGGCTCTTTACGGGTAGGTAACAAACACCAAGTGCCATATTTATCTATCCTGACATAATTTAACAATTAACAATATTATACACAAAACAAATACTATATATTCTTAACTACTATATATTCTTAACTACTATATATTCTTAACTACTATATATTCTTACTATATATTCTTAACTAATTCTTACTATATATTCTTAACAAATACTATAAATTCATCTACTATATGGCAACACTGTCAAGTAGCGATTTCGTTACGTTCATTAGAGTTGCCCGCGGCGTTGCTCACGGCTCTATCCGGAAAATGGAGGACTCTCCCGACCTGTACAATATCCTACTTCTCGGTCCCCATAATAAGTTAACCCAATTTCTAAAAACCCATCTATTTTTCTTGCGTGGTGAACGAAAAAACAGAAAAGTGTCTATTTTCATTGAACATAATATATTTCATGTACAGATCTATGCTAGT
Organism: Croniades pieria auraria; assembly: GCA_018248815.1. Taxonomy (NCBI): domain Eukaryota; kingdom Metazoa; phylum Arthropoda; class Insecta; order Lepidoptera; family Hesperiidae; genus Croniades; species Croniades pieria. Next base: position 15,598 of record DWJK01000871.1, on the reverse strand, counting down.
TACTATTTTTACATTCATATATACTCGTATGTACTGTTTACGTTATATTTTTTATATAGAACTTGGACTTTTCAAATAAGTTCCTTATAAATAGACTCGATTGCCTAGTAAGGCTGGTGGTTTTAAGTGCGACGGCTGAGCGAAATGTCTTGGGTTCGATCCCTGGGTCGAGTATTATTGAGTTTTCTAACTTGAAATTACTAGTAGCAGCTCGGAGTCTGGATTTGTGTTTGGTACATAGCAATAGGATCACCTTCTAGTCCATGGCACGTTGAACATAACCGGTGGAATTAGGAACTAATGTAGCCTACCCCTTAGAGGAAATACAGACATGATATGCTATATTCTCCTTAAATATATTCAATCTAAAAACCTACATCATTATCATATGGCAAGTAATGAGCGTCAAAGCACTTTTAAAAAGGAATATTTCTTTATCAGCTTTACGGACCTTCTCACTGTTCAAGTGCAAAAGACCGAAAGAAAAAGTTAAAAAACTTCTCCAAACTCTTTTTAATATGACGTTAATATTAACTACAGATAATATTAACCACGTGGCTATAGTACGCGATGGAGCTAACGTAAGACAGCTGGTCGAGTATATCAGGCTAGGTTTTATTTTTATGATCCCATTACACCATTTCTGTTGTTTGAAAAAAACTAGAATAAATAACGTAGAAAACTCTATTAGAAAGCAATCAGTCTCAAGCAGTTTTATTAATTAAAGAATCCTTTTTTATGTAATAACCTTTTTTATATGGATTGAATTCAAATTCTTAGAATTGTTTATCTATGCTGTATCTACAAAGGGGCTGAGCTGACGACGATGTTGAAGTATTGTATGATTCGTACTGTGTATAATTGATTAAATAGTTTATAATTACTTACAAAAACCGTATGCCGTAATATTCACTTATAAAAATCACTGAAAAACCTTCACTTGACAGTTAAAACACGTTCTCACGATTGATATAATTTGTAATGAAACCATATACATATATTCTCAATATAAGTTCATTTAAATAGTGGTTGCCGTTGCTTTTAGTCGATGTAGGCCTTAGTCTTATCACTTTATCATACGATCATTATTTTATTGATAATTCCAAGATATGTATGTGACATAGTAACTAACATAATGTGTCAAAAATGTATGATTTATTTCTCGGCACGGTTTGACTGACCGCAGTCGTTTATTTAAAAGAGGCCCAAAAATAGACAAAAACATTATGGATCTGTATCGTCACTTCCTTTTTACAAAATGTGTGATGTTTAATCATCCATTATTACTCCAGATAATTTAGTTTAATATAATTATATAGTATCGTGTTGATTTCACTTTTCTTTATCGCAGATTAGAGATTAAGGGTAACTATCTTGATTATCTGTTCCCGACACCCACGCCATCTATATTAAAATGTTGAAACTGTTTTTAAATGGAGTATTAATACGGACATTAGAGCTTTGAATGTTGTCGAGTATGAACGTTTCACAGGCTACTGACTACATTTAATGGTATTATCATTACTAAGCGTGGAATATTTCACATTTTTTTAATAAATGTAGGAAATTGAAAAAGAAAATTACTGGAACGTAACCTATATATTTATATGTTCATCATTTCCTTTTGATTACTTATACGTGTCAGAGCGGAGTAACCATACATCCCGCGACCCCATACCATGATAGCAGGATGTCGTAAGAGGCGAATAAGCCCGGTGCTGGCAGATCACAGAATGGCGTGGCCTGTCTAGGAATGGCTACATTCCCTAGCCGCATATGGGCAGCAGCATAAGCGATGCGCGAAGCCACATTAAATAGCGTAATGTATTACACCGGGCCAAAACCCAGACTCGGTGTTCCTGCTGGGAATTGCAAGTAGGAAAAACCTGATAATACTTTTCCGGAGATTGAAACTAGGACCTCTTCTTCAGCAGACGGAAGGAGTAAGGAGTATACTAACGAGACAGGAGTGCCCGACAGTGTGGTATTAGTAGATATAGCATTGTTATTACAAAATATGTAACACATGGACGACTGTGTTGCCCGCGTAATCCAAGGCGCGCGCAAATGCGATTTGAGGACAGTTCATGACACTAGCGCTTAAGGGGAAGTTCGATTAAAAGACACTTTCTGTGTGAACGAACGAGTTGAATGATAAAATGAACGAGTTGAAAGAAAAGTTACAAGTTGAATGTAAAATGAACGAGTTAAATTAATAATTAACGAATCGAATAAAAAATGTACGAAATTTTAATGTATATTTTTTTATTTAATGCATTGAATTGTATTATTTTGTTACTTTAAGTGAAAAAATAGTTGTCTAATTTAAAAAGAATATTTTTCTCATGTACACAATTATTTTAATGTTCATCTGTTCGCAATATCTCATGCTATTTTCACTTTACGCGTCCCTTAATAATTCCTGTAATTTCATTAATGTATTATTTATATTGCATTAATGTATTATTCATCGCAATTATATCGTGTTAATGGATTAGGTTAAAGCCTTTTAGTCTATGTTAATATTATAGACCGCGACCTCTCTGCAATGGGCGGGAGCTCATGATGAAGGACCTCGTATAGGTCCAAAGCTAGTGGCGCCATCTCAAAAATCGTACATGACTTAAGCCGGTATATATACAATCATATCAATATTATAGAATGCACGAATTCTTGCAATGTGTGTAAGAGTCTTATGTCCAACAGTGGACGTTAGTGGTCGGTAACGATCATCACAATAATAAAAATAAATTCTTGGGAAGTCAGCGCACACAGCCATCAGATCACAAAGTAGGTAGGACTCTGCGACGGTAACCGGATGGCTGATAAACTCTATATCTATACTTGTGTTGGAATGATGATGACGAGTAACGAGTCTACTTCATCACTATTGTCTCGTACTAATGACACAAATTTTAAATTATGTCATAAAAGATGCGAAATTATTTTTTTCGTAATTTTTTCGTAACATTTTCGTAAAACATTAATTTTATTTAGAACTTCATGTAGCGGCTAACAGTAAAAAGCTAATTACGTATCTAAAACCAAACTTATATTAGCATGAACGAAACATCCGTTGCGATGAGAAAACAGCATTAATGGTTCTTTTTTAATTATTCTCAATCTAAAGCGCTCAGAAAGCGATCATGCAAATCGGATCGTGAAGAATCAAATCTTAATTTAAATCTTTTGTATGTACAAGAAAAATGCCTTTTTTCTAACTAAAGGTAGTAAGTACAATCAAATCATACATAATGTGAATGCAGAAGAAACAATTCATATCTGTAAGGATGAGGGTGTTACAGCAGTAGGTGCTCAGTGGATACTAATGCCTAATAATACTATACCATCTACAAAGAAGATATAAAAGAAGCATGTCAGATCTGTACCGATAGAGATACTTGGCACTCAGCACTTTCTGTCTACCCGCAAGGGACCTGCCGTGATGGTATAATAACGATAATAATAATTTTCGACCCTTTTATCATTCCGCTGCTGGAATATGGTTCTCCTATCAAAACGAGAGGTTTAAGGCCAGGGTCTGTCACGCTGGCCAAGTGCGGATTCGCAGACTTCACACAGAGTGAGAGGTTGAATTCTTAACTACTAGGCTATCACTAACTTTTATAATAATAATAGATTAGTATATCTTGCAGCGAGGGATAAAACAAGCAGAGCTTCGCCTTAAATTGTATTACGGCGGTGACGGCATGTCAGTCGCGTTGGCGACCAGACTATTTATGAAAAAACGGTCGAACTGACTCAATATCATATCTTACACCAGGACACTGTGGAAATTGTCACATTAGCAGTTTGTTTATATAATATATTTAGAGTAGCAAATAGGCGCTGCTAGACCTAGGCATCCTTACCCCGGACATGCGGGCTGGGGATCGCAGAACAGAGGTTTTGTACCGCTTATGTTGTTGTCGGTAAACGCCCAGGTGATTTAGCCGTGCCTAGGCACACTGCTTTTTAGCTCGATCGACTCACTGACATCTATTCTTATTGTGAAGCGGTTGTAAGTTTTATTGAAGTCATGAGTACGTAATTACACTAAAACTAGATTTTATTCAGACTAAACTGCACTGGCCGGTGAGTGGGGATTAAAATGACCTAGAAAATAATTAATTTAATTGAAACGACTGAACTACATTCGTAGCAGTTTAACTACAATAATACATAAAGTTGTATATTAGTACTCAAATACTAGTGGACTGGGCTTATGTCAACTGGCCGAATGTTAGCATGCCTGGTGGGTAGCGGGTTCGAAAAAGGGTTTTTGAGTATTAATTTCGAAACAAAGTCAATTATTCTTGATTATTATCTTTTCAAAAATATATTCATCATACTTATGCTGATCGGACAAATATTTGTCTGCTGTGGGAATGGAACCGAGGATCCCCGACTCTGCAGTCCGGTTCACTAGTCAATGGACCAACGGGCCAGTCAAATGATCGCCTTATGTGATGATAATGATGATGATAATCAGCAGAAAACATACAAGTATTGTGAAAATAAAAGTTCTTGAACAATATTAATTTCGCACTATTCCGATCAGACCAGATCACTGTTCCTCACTTAGTGTGTCATGAGATAAGTTTCGTAGTCTCTAGAATGTATAAATTTAATGAACTTCGAATTTCGGAATTTCATAAATAAGTAAACGTTAAAAGAACTTTGATGAAAATAAAGTAAAAAAGCGTAACATCACGTCTATAATTTCCGAAGTTGTAGCCACAGGAGTGTAGCACACCGCCACGTGTTACTACTTGCATTTTTTTCGACTTAAAACACGACAATAAATAAAAAAATTAACATATTTTATTTTCGTACTCTGAAAGAGCAAGTTTAAAAAAAATATATTATTACTTCGGAAATTCCTCGCTGATGTTCATTTTGTTGCTGCATATTAGTACAGATATATAGCAAACATTAAATATGATTGATAGTTTCGTACATCGCGTATTGGTACGCTTATTAGTAGCGCATGTTCACGGCGAAACGTAATACATAAATTCCGCAATGATAAAAATATACTCCGAAACCAGCGTGTGCATGAAGAGAACGATCAATGTAGACGAAACCCAACAGCTCTGTAAGGCGCACTTGACACATGTTTTCCGCCCGCCCAATAAAACCTGGCGTGACGATGTAATAAAAATGAAATAATAAAAAATATTGTCACGTAATCAATGTCGTGTCATGTAATAAAATATCCAACAGTCGTGTAATACATTATTTATAAGCGTAAAACTATTGAATATAAGTGATGCAGTGACAAACAGATCTAGCGAGAATATTAATAGCCTAGATTTTAAGAATCCAGTCACCCGCTTCTCTAGTCTTGTTTCCGGATCTTTAGCACGTAGGTTGTGTCACTCGAACAATTTATGGCCGTTACAAGATTTAATATCACTCAGTATCACGATGAAGAAAAAACTCCGTAAGCCAATTCGCTTGCCTTGAATTTGACTATAATATTTTTTAATGCATGTTTTCTAAGCAGTTGGATGCGACGAGCTAAAGATCGAGCTCAGTGGCGTGCTATTGGAGGTCCTATGTCCAGCAGTGGACGGATGAGCAGATAATGATGATGGGGAATGCATATGACATTTCTCTACCCGAAATTGGTCCGCATGCTAGACTTTGGCTTTAGTCAATTTTAATCTGAGGCGAAAAAAGTCCCTAGTGAAAAATAAATCTAACAAACCTACTGTGTAGAAACCAATTGATGGCAAATAGTCACCGACGCATATTTATCTGCTGGAATAGTAGAAAAGCGACCAGTATTTTAATGATTTGAAAGAGATCTTATAACGCACTTACAGAACTCTTTTTAAGTCAGTGATGAATGTAAAAGTAACAAGACAGGTCTGTAAGGATAAAGATTTGGCACTCGGTACTGTCTGTCTACTCGTAGAGGGCGTATTGATTTAATAATAATAATACTTACTAAGTAATAGTGATGTCAGACCAGCTCTAGTACTAGCAGTATGCCATAGCAAATGTCATGATGGTTTGCATACATGTGCATTCAGAAATAAAAAGACAAATCTATGTATATAGCTCAAAATCAATACATGTTTATTTATAACTTAAGCATTGTCTGTTAACTCGTTTAACAGCGTGTAAGCATTGTATATAGTTTAAATTGTACAGATTCAACAACGCTAAATCGCAAAAGCACCTGGCACTCAAGAAAACCCTGAAAAACTCGTTCCATTTTTAAAAGCAGCGGCGAAAAAGGGCGCGAACCAAACCCAACGATTTCATTAATTTTACTGACCCAATTTAAATCAAGTCAAGTGAAACACGTTGCGTATACACTGTAACGCACGGCGATAAGATAGAACGACAGCCGATAAGGTTCACGTGATATCTGAATACTGTGAAAATACGGCTGAGCCATCGAATTTCATAAAATTTATTGATAGTAATCACATTAATCGCTGGTTTATAATCCTACAAGGAAATCTTCCTTTGCCGGTCCCGTGGTACTTTTTTCGTTGATATTTGACCCGTCCAGTTGTACGTCCTTCGTTTATTGATAATCTGACGTCTAACTTCGCGATGCGAAACAATCATCATGCTTTATGGACTTTTCTAGCAGAATATAAGTTAACAAAGCGTTGCCAGTTTTAAGAAGTTATTAAATTACCATTTTGAAAATCAGTAAGTCGAGAGTATTATGAGAAAAACGTAACAGAACCTATTCCAATATTTGAACGTTTGTGGAAAGGAAATGTGCGTGAGATAAAACTGAAACGGTTTCAAGAGGTGTTTTAATTTTAAAGTTTGTAGAACTTAACGGGTTAATGACTGGTAATAACTATTTTTGACTGTACGTATTTGACCTCGGGAGTTAGAATTAATTGCAATCGGTCACAAATTAGGTACAACCCCCAAGAGTTGTGTAGGCACGGTTTTTTTTGTGTCTACTGCTACCCATTTTAGATTCGTATATAAGAGTTGACGCTTTAAAGCTGCTCCTACTTAACACAGTGTTACAGGTTACCCAAGACTGATAAGAACTATTTAGTCATCAACAATAATTTGTCCTTTTCCTGTAGGATACGGGTCGTAGGGTTTCTTTTTAATACCTAATATCTACACACAGCTAAACGACCTTACCGCCGACGGGCAGGAGTGTAAGCGTCGTCATTGTGCTCTGCAACCCAGAACCCGCATGCCTAGCGTGCGGATTAAGGACGAGACCTGTGTCCAGCAGTGGACTGACACAGACGAAGATAATGATGACGACGAATAACTGGTACAAATCCAAATAACGGATAATAACAGTCATATCCAACAATCCCATTCGGGGTAGATTGCTGTATTAGTCAGGAACTCTCGTCACACAAAAAACATCTCACCGTAACGTTAATATAAAAAATGTTGTACGCGATAAGACTTAGCTAAATTTGATAATTATATATGTGTACACGTATGCCGTGAAACCGAAACCATTATTTGATCAACGTCCACAAAACGATAACTGTGATAAAAACAACGTTGTCGGCTTCGGCGCGACGTACGGTGCGCACTGATAAGGCAAAATTGAATTTTTTTTTAGGCATTTTTCATTCGATTGTAATATAACATGACAACACGCTGGTATTTCCTTCGAGCGATGTGCAAAGGAGTGTAAGACCCCCACTTTTCACCAGTTTATTTATTTATTTATTTATTTATAGGATTACTAACGCTAGAATCAGCAAATACAATCATAAAATACAGAATGTCATATATGGACTATTGCTAACTGATCTCACAATTACAAGTAATCACGTAATATGATAGGTTAGGTATGATTAATAATAATAATCGACCCATTAACATTCCACTGTTGGACTATGGGTCTCCTCTCATATTGAGAGGGTTAAGGCCATAGTCTGCCACGCTGCCCAAGTGCGGATTGGCAAACTTCACAAACCTTAAAATTTTTTTTTTGTAAATTCTAAAGTGTGCAGATTTCCTCACGATGTTTTCCTTCACCGTTAGCAAGTGACATTTAAACTTAAAACTCACTTTTGTAAAGAGGCGCGCGCCATGGATTTGAACCCAACGCCCCCGGAACGAGAGGCTGAATTTTTAACCATTAGGCTATCACTGCATTTATTTATTTATTCTGACCAATTAAATGAGCATGCTAAATAACAACCGTTTATCTATTGTGACTCCCAAATGCTCAGCCGCAATGGTTCGAGATATGGGATTTTTATTGGATGGAGAAGATTCGAACACTGACCAATAATTTATATTCTAAACCACCTCTTATAGCCTCTTAGCAGATAGCTACGCTTCTGTTAAAGTTCATATCTATCCTCCATTTCCTGAACCAAGCACCAAGAACCTCGTTTAAGTTGGAATGGTATTGTCTTTAGTCTTGCATTTGACCGGATTTCAGTAAGTAAGTTTGACCAAGTCAAACGGGAAAAGGAACCCAGGACATCTCGGTCAGAAGTCGCGTATGCAACTAAAATCGACCAACGAGGCTGTTTATTGCAAAATTAAATATTAGCGGCTGATTTGTACACTTTAATTATATTTTCTCATGCAGCAAGATAAAGGCTTGTTTCAGGAAATCCGCGACTGAAAAATCACGAGAAAAACTAAACTTATTGTGCATTTTTCTATCATAATAATCACTGTCGAAATCCGGTTGATCCCACCACTACTAAATGACTGCTCACCGCGGGGCGAACGACGTCTGATTTGAAATAACTAATATAATGAATCGTGGCTCCAGCTTGCTCAGGTCACTTTTAGCTGCCTCTATCTTTAAGTACACGTTTATTATTATTTATCATCCAAATATATAATAAAATACTTCAATAACATAAATGTTACTAAACTAAAAAATATTAAACATAAAAAAATGTTTCTAGATTTAATACACTATTATTTAGTACTAATATTATTATTAGTATTAGCACTACCATTATTTACATACTACACTTATCTGCCTACCTCTTTGGGGATTACAGGCGTGACGTTTTGTATTATTGTTATCATTTAAATACGGTCAACTGTCGACTCGACGAAGAAGAGGAAGTAATCATCTCTTTGTGATCGTTCCATCAACGGTAAGGATCATGATCGCAGGAACTGTCCATCCACATCTTCTGAACTTAATTTCGTATTTACTTACTAGCCCCAGACGAGCTCCGACTCGGGTTTCCTTAACGCCATTAACATTCTTGCTCTAATACATTTTTCTCAATCTAAATTGCAGCAAAACTGACGTAAGCCCCAGGTAAACATTGCAGAAAAAAACTGTATCCGTTTAAATAATGTTCTAACGTAAGTAATCACCTAAATATGATTAAAACGATTTAATGTACGAGTATGTATTTGTGCAAAATTGGATATTTAACTAGCCGTCTTGTGTTTTTAATTAACTAATGTAATATTAATTAAAAAATGTGTATTGTAATTAATGAGAAATAATTTTAAATTATGAAAATAGTAATGGACTGTTTCAAGTGATTACGAGAAATCTGTCAGAACAAATAAACATTGTTGAGTTTGTTTTGATAGTTTTTAAATACATTCTGATGTATTTGGTGCGCACTTCGATCAAGTAACCAAGTGTCCATTGAACACGGGAGCGTCATAGCAGTCTATAGTTAGATATACACCGAATATAACGGATATGTATGTACCGAATACCTAATCTACCTAAGGAAGATAACAAATGGTTTATGTCAAGATTTTTTTTTTTTAATCGACCCATTAACATTCCACTGTTGGAATATGAGTCTCCTCTCATATTGAGAGGGTTAAGGCCGTAGTCCTCCACGCTGGCCAAGTGCTGCTTGGCAGACTTCACACACCTTAAAAAAAAATATTTTTAATTCTAAGGCATGCAGGTTTCCTCGCGATGTTTTCCTTCACCGTTAGTAAGTGATATTTAAATTTAAAACGCACTTTTGTAAAGAGGTGAGCGCCATGGATTTGAACCAGCACCTCCGGAGTGAGAGGCTGAATTCTTAACCACTAGGCTATTACTGCTTTTTTAGCTTGCAAATCTAAATTCGTATATATATACATATATAGTTAATAGCTTGCAAATCTAAATTCTATTCATCTTTCAGGGAAATAATTGTGACAATATTTATGTAACTAAATATGAATTCAATAAGAGAAAAAAACAAATTTGTGTTTTTACGTTGTTAATTGATATTTTTTGGGAATTCGGATCAGCTGTCCTCGTGCAACTTGTTCGATTACATTATTTCTTTCTTACCCGATATAAAACAAAATATGTACCCTTTGTTATAAAGTGCTGTGCTAATACCAATAAATACTCAATAAACAAATAAATGAACCGTGACAAAGTGACGACTTCCGCGAATTAATGCCCATGCTTAAAGAGGATGCAAGCTTGGCGTCTCCCAATACGCTGTCTCGCTCGCTATGTATACTTGGACAGAGGGTGGGAGCGAGATAAAAAACATTTAACAGCTCTATTTACATGCTTTCTTTATCGCGCTGCTTGCACCCTCGCAGCGGCGTATGGCGACTGCCAATGAATCAGGATAATGTCATGTGTTTCGTGCAATTTATACGTGAGTTGAAAACTCAAACAGATTGTACGGAATCGCCGTGTTTTCAATTAATCAAGGATTTCCAATTCCCGTAGTTCCTCGAACCGTCTTTGTGTCACTTTTTAATATAACGATGATTCTTAATACATAAATGTATCACGTTTCAGGGAAAAATTTAAAAGTACTTGAATTAGAGATACCTATACCATACCTCTGAAAAAACTTTTTGCCTGACCAAGGATCGAACCTGAAATGTCTAGGACGTATATAGACCATTGCAAAGGAGGTGGTCGTGACCGTTAACGCTTAATATAGTTGAAGATAATTCAAGGAAACAGCTGACACAGCAGGTTCTAACTACAATACTATCTAGTACTATTGAAGAGATTAAATCAGGTTCAGTGAACTTAAAATAGACTCAGATGAAAATCGAAATTATTTTATTTTATAAAATAAAAAACACTTTATTTCTAAAAATACCGACGAATGTTTAGATCAGATGAATACACCCTTAGAGTGATGTGATCATTCCGGTCTGGTAATCATTAGATTACGGTTGTTTGGTCGCTGTGACGTCTGCGACATCGGTTAGCTTTATAATAGGGGCCTAAATATACATTTTATATTTAATCACAGCGATCATATCTGGCCAAGGCGTTTGATAGAAACTGTATCAGAAGTACCGAAGAGCGGGCTCAAAGGAGAACCTTGAAAGATGCCTATATACAGAAATGGAATGATATCGGTTGACGACTCGATCTAAAATAGTCAAGTAATGTACGAAAACATTTTAATACCATTTTACGTGGTATTAAACTAACGCAACAATTTTTACCTATTTCAGTGATTTAAATAGATGAACTGAATATTACAATCGTTATTAAAGGTAAAATATTTTGTTTGGTATTTTGACACTTTCACGTTCATTTTCGTTCCAACCCAGATATCCCAACTCTGAATATTGAACATCGGAAGAATTTTCTAAACATAATATGGAAAAAATAATAATACAAAATAAGGGAAAATTAAAAGAGAACTAATTAATATAGATTTTCTGTAGATTATTACATCAGAACTTCCTCAAACAGATGTTTTAGTTCAACGTTTAATAAAATTATGTAAGTACATACAGATAAGCAAAAACAAATCTTTATTTCATTCAGTATGAATAACGTTTAAAACAATCATAGAACCAATAAGAACAGACAAACACAGAAAGAGAACAGAAGGATCAAAGACTTTTCAAACAAATACTTCCAGAATATTTGGAAAATTATATTTGAATATCCTCGTAATTCTTCTATTAACTGACATTTCTGGAATAGCCGGGTCAAGTTAAGATACATTGATAAATGCAACGCACATGCACATGCAACGGACAAAGAAGCGTGCATGATATAGAGGTATGCATGCATTATGCATGAGTTATGTAACAGTATTTGATACGAAGCGAATAAAAGAATTCTTTCACTGCGTACGGAGCACTATGGATAATATTATTAATGCGCATATTCTGAGTGCTCAGTATGATTTTTTGCGGTATATCTATGAATTAGTACAAGATTACGTAATGACAATAGTGCTGTTTGGTAAACAAAATATAGCTACAGTGTTAACTCGGCTGCCTCGTTGATCGAATGGCTGCAAGCATGACTACAAATCCAGAGGTTCCGGGATCCATCCCCGGCTCGAGTACTGTTGGATTTTTCTAGAGGAAATGTGGAAGCGTACTACACTCTTCTGTCTACCTGTTTGGGGTTTACACGCGTGATATTACGTTTCGAAATAAAAAACAAAACTTGTTTTCTAGAAACTGTTTCATCTAACTGACCTATGTTGTCTATCTTTTCTATAAGCCTTAGTACAGTGTCGTGAACTACTACGACATGTTAAATTAATCTTGTGATATATTGGCTCAGTAACACTCGGAGGTGACGTGGAGCTGTGAGGGTGTGGCAAATTGTTTTGGCTACGAGGGGCGAGTGAATGATGGTCGGCTGATTAAATATACTGTTAGTGCTTTACAAGGCTATAAATCTACTTTTTATAATTAGCAGTCACCTAAACGAAGGAGATATTTAGCGCTCGGTGCTTTCTGCTTACTCCGGAAAAGATTTGGAGTGATGATATCATAATTGTAATGAAGTATCTATTTTCCTTGTATCCCCTTTTTCGTAGTTGCAAGAACCATTTTATATATGTATCTATAACTTTTTCTGTAAAATAAATTATTGAAGTTTTTGACTAAAACGCATATATTAAAAGTTTTGATTGAATAACATGTGTTAAAACTTTGATTTGAAGATTTAAAATCGTACAAAACGATTTTTATTTAAAAAATAATACTTGCATGTCACCTTAACACACTCTTGTCACATAAAAATTTATTGGCTGCTAGGTTTTACATTAACATACAGTTAAAGTAAACAGGCTGTATACATGGTCGAGGTAAAGGTCGGACTAAAGTTTTCCGTCACTTGACTCTACAAATAAACACATATGTATATATATAAACATATCTTTAGGTAACATTGCAACTAACATTTTTACAATTTATTAACACTTTTTAACCTGTGACCGCTCAATTCTCGATTTAAGATTTTTTCGCGTTATACTCGAATTGTTAAGGTACTATTGCGTCCCAAAAATATGTGACATAGTGTGACATATTATTATATTATCGTCATTCTGTCGGAAAAATCCAAAAAAAGTTTTGCTGACAGAAAACAAAGCCTTTGGCTGTTCTCTATAAAGATTTTGCTTTTCAGGGAAATGTTCAAAATGAAGATTTTTTTTTAAATAATGGCAATAATGATTTGAAACAACTCTGTAAACGGCCGCTTGGTACCAAATTAGGAAAAGGTTGAACCACAATACGATAATTAGACAGACAGACAGATAAACCACACAAATAAGTCTCTAGATACATATACATGCAAACGAACTACAAATGCTACTCATCACACAAATATTTTTAATGGAAGAGTAAAAACCTGAAATGAATTTAGTTAAATAGTTACTCCGTTGTTTTCTCTGCATAACAAATCAACGTTCAAAAATGTTTAAAATAATTCCAAAACTATCAGCCTGTATAAGCCAAATAAAGATGACAATACTGCAGTGACATTCACGATGAGGTTAACTAATGAATTAATGTACAGGGCTAACATAATCAAGCCATATGGTCCAAAGAAAGGTCAAACGAGAATCGCTCTTAGATGTGGGACAATCTGTTAATCAGTATTGATATATTGTAGTCAGCAACGCCATGACATACTAGTGATTACAAAGGTCGATAGCTACATAACATGAATCCGAATCGTATTTGATTAGATGGAAGTTGTTTAAGACTCTTTAATGAAAGAAAGGAAGGAAATACTTTAATTCCAGTATTAATACCAGCACATGTTGCTATTGGTAAAGAAAAACAGATGGACGGCGATTATGAAAATAATAATTATTAAAAAACAATATTTTAATGGTAATAATACTAGTACAGATACACATAAAAGCTTAATGTTCTCGGAGACATGTGAAGTCTGCCAAGCCGCACTTGGCTGTGGCAGTCTATGGCCTTAACTATATAATTGTGAGAGGAGACCCGTGTCCAATAATGGAACGATAAAAGCAGTTGAAAAAAAATTAAAAAACACAAAACATGCACAAATGCTTACTTATGAGCTGTTTCGCGTAGATTTACGAAGTTATAACTTTGTAACAGTATTAAAAAAACAGTCTACGTATTTAAAAAAAGACGAATAACCCTTAAAAAAAGAATATTGCCTTTTCTGCATGATTGGTCCTGCATCTGCTTGAAGTATTACGTTTTAGGTAGGACCAAAAATAAAGGTCACGGTTCTCTATCGAAGTGTGAGTACTTCATCCACGTCATAGTAAATGCATGGCTTGTAATCCCCTTCTGTCATTCTGCCGCTCATCTTATCTGAAACGGTCAAGGCCTCCTTTACAATGTCAATTATATTGTCTTATTCATTATCTTATTTTATATCATGCCCACGTTATCACATAAGACTTGACTATAAAACTAGATTAAGTTAGGCTTGTGGAACATTATTATCTCCATATTTAAGCCATCTTGAGCAAGGAAACCGGGTTTATTATTGAAAAGATCATAAAGATCATAACAGTAGTCAAAGTTACATGATTCAAATGTCAATGTACTTTGAAGGAGCTTGGAGATACTTTCCTCAAATGCCACATCAATGTCAAGTTATCACTCACTACTCGATAGTCCCGAAGGTGAAGTAGCTCAAATAGGGCCTGGACTAAATCTGTGCTCCTTTTGATATCATTATCATCACTATCATACATCAACACCATCATATATCATCATATGAATTGATCACTAACCCCTCTCACCTCCAATAAGTGTGTCTAACGTAGTGGAATGTACTGCAGGTATTCCTCAGAAAGTTGTAGTCACATGTAACAGATATAAATACTTTGCTCCCCAGCTATACAAATATATCAGTAGTCCTCGTAGTAACCCAGATTCATCTATTATTCGTCGTCCTTCACGGCTCACGGATGTCGATTTCGCCCTCTGTGAGTTTTTATTAGTTACGATATTTGTTTGGCGCTAGTTTCGCCGCGTCATCATTTACTGAAGCTTTTGTATCAATTCTGACGTACCGGACATCGTGTTTTATTTCGATAGTAACAAGTCACTCTAAATCAGCATTAACGGGATTGATTTTATTCATTTTTTATCACTTGCCAATTTCCTTAATGTTGCGGACTTGGTAACAAATTCCTGTTTTATATAAATCTCTTACACCTTTTATTAGCGCTTTTAAAACTTTTTGTTTTATGTCTTTTTCTTCTTCAAGAGGCTGTTGAATTGACGAAGGTTGACAGTCAGTTCCGTATACTTCTTGCCTCTTTTGAGACGATTCAGTTCAGGACTACTTCTCTGCAGGGTAATTATCACTTTCAAATTCAAAAGTGTTTATTCATTATAAGGTATATAAATACACTTAATGAACGTCAAAAACAAATCTTATACATCATCATCTTATTCATCG
>DWJK01000870.1:0-19252 GCA_018248815.1 Croniades pieria auraria | reverse complement strand
AGCGTGGCGGACTACGGCCTTAACCCTCTCAATATGAGAGGAGACCCATATTCCAACAGTGGAATGTTAATGGGTCGGTTATGTATGTATGTTGTATAATAACTTTATTGAACGTACAATATCGCAGATTTACTATATTATTTGTATCCCTACAGTGTTGACGTGCTTCTACATTCACCATTCTCTTCATACACATTTAAAATATACTCGTCTAACCACGTTGGAAAACACTTATGATTCTAGTACCAGATATCGGTTACAGCAAATGATTTTCATTTGTGTCCAGTCTCCAACAGAATGAATGATGATGACCCAGTCGTCCAGATGTTCTAGAAAGACCCAGGACAATCGAGAGAATACGAGCAAATTTTGCGTTGGGCCAACTACGAAGTGGATGAATATTACTTATGCACTAACAATCTTATTGGTAGTATTTTCAAATGTCATTTAATAATGGCTCACTAACAATCTTCTTATCTGTTGAATTGTTGGAGATTGGTCGCGGAAATCCATGAATATTGGTGACATGTCGGTCATTTTTTTATACGACATGAAAAGCTAAGCACTTTAATAATAATTTTTTTCTTTCCCTTACAGTATTCGACTTTTTATAGACATGTTGATGTTAAAGTAATTATTATTTATAGACAATTGGTGAGTAATTGTAAATAAGAGCCTAATTCGCTGCCTAGAATTGTAAAGTTAGGTAATAAATGGTTGCTTCGTGTTAATTCAATTTCTCGCTGGTTGTGTGACAAGTCTAAAATAATGGTATTTTGTTTAAAACCACACCACGGCACTTGGCACATGTTTTTAGTTATCACATGACTAGCGAAATGAATAAGCAATTAGGTTTTTTGCTTTTCAACGCGAGTGTACAACACGTGGCAACTGTATAATATAATTAATGCTTGCAACATTAATTTTTATTCGTCATTCTAAATACAAAGATAAATCTTCTGTTATTACGAAGGAAAACGTTTCATGAGAACGTCGCTTTGAGTTCACTTCAGACATATTTTTTTCACACTTTTAAACGTGTTTCTTTTGAAGGGCCGGGAGACTTTGAAGCGCTTTCAAATACATATCTTAGAGTCTTGGAACCAGAGACACGTCGATTTTAAATATTTCTGTAGAAAAACATTTTTAATGTAAAATATTTAATATCAAATAGTGTAGTACTATTATCGATAGCCATGAAATTTAAGGTGTACATGGCAAAGTTAAACCAAAAAGTTAACTATACCAAAGATAAAGGCATTCAAAAATTTTTGACGATACCAGTTTTTGTAGTCTTCTAACTTACCTTGCCGCCAAGTGGCCGTGTACGGAAATGTTTCTAAAATATTACTGCATTTCTATCATTACGATCAATAAAAAAATTAATACAAAAATGAAAAAAACACGATTGCGTAAAAGATATTAAGTAAATAAAAAAACTGAAAATGAAAAAAACGTAATTGACTCTAGAGGGTGCCATATTGGATTACGTGTGACGTCACATGTCTAAGGACACTAGGACTATAAACACGTATCTGACGTGACCTAAATTATATAAATCTATCCACGAGCTTGGAAGATATGAGGTAATAAAGAATATTACAAATAAACATACAAACAAACAAGTAAGATACGCGCGAAAAACATAACCTTCTCCTTACAGTCGGGTAAAAACAATAAATTTTTAACACTTTTGAACAGCTATTTCAGATATGTACTTGATAAGTTTCGGAAAGTGCAAGCGAAGTAACATTAAATATGAAATGGATTTTGCAATATGTACATTGAATTCCAAAAAATGTTCAGAAAGATAAAATTCTTGCTGAAGAATACTTGGACAGCAAGACTTGAATTAATACCTGCACTCTTGCCTTTTGGACGTTCTAAGTTTATTGATTTACCTCATTGTAAAATTTAATAAAAATTGTTTTACTTTTGAAACAATTGTAAATGTACACATACATATGTAAGATGCTCTTCAGAAGTGTTTGCCCGATCACTTAACGAGACATCAAGAGGCGATTGCTAGGGATAAAGTGGTCTTTCATACTTAAAATAATATCATCTAATTACAATTTTTTCTATAAAATTAATTATTTTTCATTTATTATCTAGCTAATTATCATAATCAATCGCTTATCGAAGAGGGATTAATTAATATTAATTAGCATTGCCATGAACAACTGAACGAATATCTCCATAGATTTATTTACTTCTAGCTCATAGGTGCACTTCATAGTTACGGCATTGTCAGAAAAAAAAATCTTATTAAATGGCGTCCATAGTTGTCGCCGTCACATTAAGGACAATGTTTGATTAGCAGTAAATTACAACTTATTATTCTTAATTTTCTGTATTTCCGGAAGGGGCATACAGAGGAGTTAGGTACACTCCCAAGAAAGTCCTCTGCACGAATGGACCCTGAGACGACTGGACCAGGATATGCTCGTCGCAGCAGCCCATGCAGTGGATTGGTCCGGAATCGCCGAGAGTTCGCTATCAGATCCTGAAAGGGGTACGGTCCGACTACAAGAGGACATGGCCTCCATTTGCGACACTGCGAGGGCGTGGGCCACAGCTAGCATAAGGTCATCGGCATATTGGTGGTCGGAACGCATCGCTCAGCTGCGCAAAGAATGCCTGCATTCCCGTTGTCGGATCACCTGCGCTCGCAGACGTCGCACCGCCACGTTCGAAGAAAGTAGGTATCGAGGTATAGGGAGGGACGGGGACGGTGCTCCCTCCCGGAGTGAGCATCGTCTGCTGTGCGGACGATACCCTGCTTCTAGCCGAGGGGGAGTCCTTTCCGGGAGCATCGAGCTTGGCGGAACTGGTGGCGTGCGTAGTAGACAAGATCTGTGTGCTGGGTTTTCGAATACCGCCGGAGAAGACGGAAGCGCTATGGCTCTACGGCCGCAGGCTGAGAGTAGAGCTACCTTATATGTCAATTCGTGTGGGTGACGCAAATGTTGAAGTGCGCTAGTATATAAGGTATCTTGGGCTGATACTGGATAGCCGCCGGAGCTTTGACGAGCACTTTAATCGTCTGGTCGTCCAGATTCACAAGACAGCGGGTGCATTGCACAGTCTGCTGCCCAATCTAGGGGGATCAAGGCAAGAAGTCCGCCGCCTCTACGCAGGTGTCGTGCACTCTATTGTTCTCTACGATGCACCCGTATGGTCGGACAGACTGTCGAGCAGCCAGCGCCGCGCGGTTTTATGCCCCTGGATATTCTGGCGCTATGGACGCTGTGATCTTTATGAAGATCCGCGGCCGCCCCCAGGGAAGAGACGAAGACGAAGACGAAGAGAGAATCCTGAAGAGACGGCTAGGGTGTTTCGGGCTAGAACTGGCTGGTACGCCATACGCCGCTTTCGCAAGCGGCTTCGGGAGCTTCGCAATGTTCACCAATGCGTTGTAAGCGCTATCTTGCCCATCTTCCGACCATGGCTCAACTGCAGAAAACGCGTCACCTACCGGTTGACACAGATGCTCACCGGACGTGGCTGCTTCCCTGCTGCTGGAGATCCCGGAGCCCTCCTATTAACGCCGAGGAAGGCCACCGAGGGGGTTTTAGTCCGGTAAAAGTCCAACATAACCCGGTGTCAATCGCAGGGTACCGGGTACCTTAAGAAGGTTTCTCCCCCGTAAACAAAACAAAAAAAAGGTATACTCCTCAGAACTATCCGTTAAATTCTACGTCTTGCTGGGCAAAAACTATACAAGCTTAAACAAGATTAACTCCTTCGGGTCAACAACAACATTTTATTTTTTTTCGTTCATTTTTCTCAATACATCACAAGGTCCCTAGGGTAGGTAGAGTTAACGAAGTCCGCGCTACATTTTTACAAGTTTACGAACTCCCTCCCCGGAGAACACCGACCCTCATCACGAGGCTCCTGTCCACGATCGTCTGTTTTAACGACAACAAGTCATATTGTCTCATCGTCTAACGATATTACTTTGTTACGGCCGAGTTTATAAATATAACATAATATTACGCCTATATTTCCCCGAAGGGTAGGCTGAGGGGTGTAGTACTCCCATTTTTTGCCACTTTGTTACACGTTTTATGAAATAGAGGATGAGCCTACTTTAATTTGCCTACCCCGTAAGGTACTTGGCGTGAAGATATGTATGTATGTACATTAATTATTTTGTTTATGTACAATTAATAATCTTGTTATAAAGGTATATTAGGTTAAAAAATGAAGAGTAAGGTGTACCAAGTAAACAGATGGAAAACATATTTGAAAAAAAAAATGGATTTTCGCATAGCTACGACTATATTTCGTCGTATTTATAAAACATATATACATATATGTGAGTTGACCACAATAGGTCAAATCGTGCAGGGGTTTTGCGGTAATTAATACATTATTGATTATCTAAGCATATACATATTATATATAATAGTAATAGTACGACAGACGGACAAGTACAATACATACATACAGATAAGTGAATGGTTTATCCAAAATACCTGAGTACTGTGAAATGAGAGTGAACAATTATTCTTTATTACTATGAATTCTATTCTTTATTACTATCGTCACACCCGGTGCCTTACGAGGTAGGCAGAGAGAAAAGCGAATTATCTCTATCCTTACAAACCTGACGTTCTTCTTATACATTCGTCACCCTGTTCATATACGCACTCCAGTTTGGATTAATTGGCAACGAATAAAGAATAAATGTATAAAAGTTTTAAATTCATCAATACCATATTATCCGTGCATAGAATAATGTTGATTGGAATAAAACGTGTTATTAATATTATTGTTACTAGTGAAACTACTGATAAGTCGAGATACGATTATTAAAAACACTTCTAACTAAAATGTATATTGTTACGGAATACAATAATTGTTGTTTGTTATTTCATTGCAACATTAATTAGTTTTGTGAAGCAACAACTCGTAATTTACGTATCTGTACAAAAAAAATTATGGTGCCCCGTGTTAGTAAGTAATTATGAAATTTTTACATAATATTTTGTTTGTTAAATAATACTATTCGTTATAATATCATTACGGCTGGTTCTTTGTGGGGTTGGGAGAGGCTTGCCCCACAAAGGATCAAGGAATAAGTACTAAAGATGTCTGTCCTTACAGACCCGACATGTTTCGTCTATATTAACCTTAATTCCAAAAGAGTGTCAAGTTTTTTTTAATGGATGAGTATACTATGTACCAGACAGAAGAGCTATGGATACTGGTTAAGCGGTATTTATCTCATATATAACCAAAATACACTTGGGTATTTAGACATTTTACGTCATGAAAAAATTTATAAAATAGATTTCTGACTGAGACATTCTACACATGCACTTTGGGTAACATACAAAGTTAATACACATTTTTGAAACCCTGTATATTATTTATATTTATACGTAACATCACGCCTGTAATCCTCGAAGGGGTGCGTTACGTTTATGTCCCATGGATTAGGTGGTGAGCCTATGGTATATAATTTTTATTTATCTTGCTCGTAGACTCATTTATAGTTTATGCCCTAAAATAATTATTAAACTCTTTAAATAATCATTATAAAATATCATGGTGTAGAATTTAAGTCTGATTAAAAAAAACCTGCTTATAGTCTATGGTGGATATTATGATTTGTTCAGTATACATTTTTTTGATTAGTTGGCCAATTATTAACTAGGATTCTATAAGACTGATTAATAATTAATTACCTGTTATTAGTAACTAGGTTGGTAATTAGTATATGTAAAGCAATGTATGTTGTTAGTGTTGTACATGTGTTTAAATTTAATAACATAAAAAATCTTATCGTGAAGTACTTAAGTTGGCAACAAAATAACTGGATATTAAATTAAAAAAGAATTATAATATTTTCTTAGCTATATAATTTTATTCAATTTGGTATTGTCCGTTTTTGTTGATGAACTTTTACCATTTTCCAGTGTTATATTTCCATGTTCATACAACTTCAGATTGAAAAAAAAACGTAATTTGACATGAGATGCTTACGTGCCTACCCCAACTTGTCATCATCACCTGGGTTGACTGGTAGAAATGCCACTTGGCAGTAAGTCCGCCTTTTGTTACCAACAATAAACGATAAATAAATAAATAACGATAATTTAGATTAAAAGACAACAAATACAGTTTATTTGGACTGCTTAGGTTCGACAGTGTAACTGTACAAGTTGTTTTACTAGTCATATTATTTTGACGACACTCCAGGCCGCGCGATCACCGTGCGCCGAATATCTATATACGAGTATATTCTCACAGACCTGACGTGCTTCTCATCTGACATACATTTGCCACTCTCTGCATACATGCATGGCGCTTTTGAAGACGTCTAACTCCCCCATCATCAAGTATTTAACCTATTACGTCAATATAGACTTTTGGTTTCTCTCGGCAATTGTATTTCAAGTGCATTTTATTAAGTCTGCTTTATGAGCCATCCAAAGTAAATGTGTATACTAGTGATTGGCACTTTGATATACTGTCAATTCAGATTCTCAATTATGTTCATAGTAGACCTTGAACCGGTTTCAGAAACATTGAGCAATAAAACTTAACCACTTCTTTAACATTC
The DNA here is from genome assembly GCA_018248815.1 of Croniades pieria auraria. NCBI lineage: Eukaryota > Metazoa > Arthropoda > Insecta > Lepidoptera > Hesperiidae > Croniades > Croniades pieria. The sequence goes on along the minus strand of DWJK01000870.1, from coordinate 12,675 downwards.
TTCTTTAACCTTTAACCACTTTTCCACTTCTTTAACCTCTTTAACCACTTCTTTAACATTCTTTAACATTTCTTCATCCATTATGATGCATTCATGAACATGAATAAAAAGTTGAGAAAAATTTAATTTCCTTACATAGTTTTATAATTTAAGATATTACAAAACTTTTTGTCAAACGTTTTGAAAAGTGTACAGTTATTGGACACGGATCTCCACACTGAATGAGAAGGGTTAACGCCATAGTCTGCCATGCTAGCCGAGTGCGGTTTGACAGACTTAACATAATTATGTATAATTTCCGCCTTACAATAGGGAAAAGTGTCTTGTTGTTATAGGAAAATGTAAAAACTGTGGATGTTGACCACTCAAGTTCAGTTAAGAAAAATATTTAAAAAAGAGCATAATATATAATTATCATAATGATAATTATAATGATAATTATAATATAATTATATAACCATATTGAGAATTTTAATTAATGATTTCAGAAACATCATATTATAAAACAACGTATCACTAACCGCTCAGCGAAGCGGGTGGCTTATAACACATATGCCATTAACTTTTACGACTGTGCCAACGTAATATATATAAAATATTGTTTATTGGGTAGTATATTTAACTATTTAAAATAACCATTTAGGTTCGTCTTAGAACACAGACAAGAAAACCCGTTTAGTCCCGTTATTCTTTTGTCTATATCTTTACATAAATCTGTAAGTTGCGTTGTACAATAATAAGCTTATATAATAATACAAATTCAAATATTACTTTTTGCGTTCAATATTAAAAAATGTTAGAAACGAACCGAAAACAATAAATAATATTGCTTTTAATTATAAATGACATTTGTTTTCCCGCCATTATACTCGTAATTATCACAGTACCATCGAGAATATTGAGGCATAGACATTGATTCGTAAGTTCTATTTTCGGTTCCGGTTTACAATACCGATTTTTCAGGTTACAATTTTTTTATACCTAATTTTCGATTAACGAATTTTTTAATGCTTCCATGCTTACATACTTTACATGCTTTAATGCTTACATACTTTACATTCTAATCAATAATTGTTAGTAAAAGTTGTTCAAACAGTGTAATGTAATAAATAAATAATTCATTAGTTACAGTATCTGTACGACCTATAATGAACTGGTTGGTTTTGGCAGCGTGTCTTAATGTTGCTGTAAATGCGAAGATCGCTTCCGAGAAGCCTGTGGCGTCATGGGTGGTGATACACACGAGGCAAGGTCCCGTGAAAGGATACAAAGCCCTAGACGGAGATTTCTATGTCTTCTACGGAATACCGTATGCTACTGCACCCACTGGAAAAAACAGATATAAGGTAATATCTAGAATAATTGTCATCATAATTAATTCATTAATTGTTTCAATTTTGGAGATAGGTTTGTTCTCAGTACACGAACTCTTGAGACCATAAGTCTGTCGGATACTAATTGATTTTAATATGAAAAACTTTACACGTTTTGGAGATTACAATTGAGAACGAATTTCTTATTTATTTGTCATATGTCTATTCCTAAAAACCCACATATCTCAATGTAATCAGGGTTGTATGCTAGGGATTGAAACTCAAACACCAGCAAATTGGAAGATGGAACCCAAGTCACCAGGCCATTCTTCCTTTTTTTTTTGATTTGTTTCTTTAAAATTGATTTAATTATTACAACTAGGTAGTTCAATTAAATAAATACGACCATTATTATTAATATGTTAACCAAATCTATTTTTATTTTCTTGTCTCACTTAAACTTTTAGTATTACGTAGCTTACACTGTATCATACATTTTGACGCAACCTTCTTATAATCGTTGTTTGGTTTGTTTTTATGACCATAAATAGACTTCGGTGATGTAATTTAAAAACATGTTTTTTTAGGCACGCCTCCCACCACCTGTCTGGAGGGAGCCACTTAAAGCGATCGACAAGGGCGTTATATGTCCACAGAAAGACTACATGGGTGTTATACCTAAAAATAAAACTATGCAAGAAGATTGCCTAATAGCAACAATATATGTGCCTGATACGTACGAAAAAATATATCTGTTGTTGTGTATGTACATAGAGGCGGATATTTAATAGCATTTGGCGATTACGTAACACCAAGGAATTTTGCCAAGACTAAGCGAGTTATACTAGTTACGTTCAATTATCGCTTGGGGGAGCATGGATTTCTATGCCTCGGCACGAAGGACGTGCCAGGAAACGCCGGTATGAAAGACCAGGTAGCGTTGTTACGTTGGGTAAAAAAGAACATAAACAGCTTCGGAGGGAATCCAGACGATGTGACGTTAGCAGGGTATAGTGCGGGTTCAGCGGCTGTTGATTTATTGATGCTGTCCAAAACGACTGAAGGTCTGTTTTAACAAAATCATACCAGAGAGCGGTGTTAGCCTGGCGGCGTTTAATATACAACTAGATCCTTTAGAAAACGCTAAACGATATGCAAGAATGGTAAATTTCACCGATGTTGACGATTTCCATGCGTTACAAGAATTTTACAAAACTGCACCCTACGAAGTTTAAAATTCAGTAAACGTTATGAATTTGGTCGATTCTTCTTTTATATTTTGTCCTTGCGTAGAACGAGATGTAGGCGTTGAGAGATTTCTTGATGATGCTCCTGTAAATATTACCACCAGCGGCAACTATCAGAAATTGCCAATGTTGTATGGATTCGCTACAATGGAGGGTTTGTTTAGGATTCCCCTTTTCGATGTATGGAGCTCAGATGAATGTCAAATTTTCTGACTTTTTGCCGGGAGACCTGCATTTGCAAGCGATGAAATAAAAGAGCAAATAGTGCAAAAAGTCAAACAATTCTACTTTGGTGAGAAATCAGTGTCAACGGAAACAGTTTTAGGATACCTCGATTTTTTCACGGATGTTCTTGTGACCTATTCAACTTTACGATCTGCGAAACTGCACGTGGATGCTGGCCACGATGAATTATATTTATATGAATGTGTTTTCACTCATGAAGATACAATAAAAATACCGTATACATGTTATGTACGTGGTCCCGACCACTGCGCGCAGAGGTGGGCTGTATTGGATGGTTTAAATCTGACCCATACAAATGAGCGTTTAATATCGAATAATCTCAAAGAACTGAAAAATATTACAAGAGAATTGTGGCTTAACTTCATGATAACGAGGTAAGAGAGATATTTACTGAAAACTATTACAGTTTTGTTTGATAATATATTTTCTTGACCATTAATTGAGGAAGAGAGATCTAATCGAATTTGTTTTTCTATTGTCTTATCATTGTTTTACTTGCCCAGTTTTGCAGTTTTGGAAGAATTTCCTTTGGAACAATCACTCTATAAAATTATCATATATTATTAATATAGTAAAATTATACTTGGATATAGATATCTTTTTTCAGAAATCCGTCTCCAAAAGGGTCGCCATTTCCATCTTGGCCAACAACAAGAGCAAATGCAGTTCCACACATGGTTTTAGCTCAGAAGTTAGAATTACGGGATTATTTTGAAAGGAATTTGAAGAAACGATATTGGTTCTGGGATGAAATATACAAGAAACATTACAGAAGTCCAATTCCTCCTCCGGAACCACCGTCTCTAGCCTCAATATCATATAAACCACACTCGGCTTTAACTGTAGCTACCTTAATCTTTATCATTCTACTGTCATTGTTTGTTTTAATGGATTAAATGAAGTGAACCATGTATCGAAATATCGCGATATTTGGGGAAAGTTTATGTCCAGCTGGACGTCAATGGGCTGAAAGAACGATATCAATCTGTGGAAATAAATGAAAAGGTATCTTATATATAATCCCTTATCCAGTCAGCCGTTTGCTCGAAGAGATTTCTTTAGCAATAAGCAGTGCCTTTGTACAAATTACATTCCATGTTTTTACTTTTCATTTGTTTGTGTACATAAACAAATATATGAGTAATAAATAAAGCTTCTGATATCTTGTAAAATATACTGTTGGGCGTTAACAAGTTTTTTAATAGTTTGTCGAATGTGATCCAAATATTTTATTACATTATAACCCTTGCTTTATCGACATTTCGACGTTAGATACTGTGTTGATAAAAATACTCAAAACTTTTTCGCCATAATGTTGTTTTACAAAGGACTCGTTCTGTTTCTTACATTTGTGTGTTTGATTGGTATTACTTTCTTGAGAGTTATATTATTAGTAAATATTTTTTGTACTTATAAAATGAAATACATTCCGATAATTATTACTACAAACTGATTTGTTTCTATCCTTGTCTTGGAGGGAAAATTTACAATTTGGTTTAAAATTAAAACAAAATGCAAGCATGTTACATTTTGCGTTGATACAAAGTAATATAATAAATAAAAGATGCGTTGGAACTGATCTCGTTTACTATTACAAACTGATACAATAATAGCTGGTAAATAGGAACGCGATACGTTGTTCGCATGCGGAGAGCTCCGTTCGAGTGTTCTTTGTCTTGCGTTCGCGCCGGCGCGCTATGGAAAATGGTAGAACAACGGCATATCAAAAATGGTTTTTCTCAGTGTCGCTATTACCATACTTTTTTTATTTTAATTCATTGTTTAAGGTTCAAACTAAACTGTCGTGAATGAATTTTATATATACTATCTAAATTAAATGTACAGTCATGCGACAAACTTATTGTTTCTACAGATGCTAATTTAAAGCCTGTTCACTTCATCACTTTTAAAGTGATTTTAATGTAAAATTTCACAGGAATAGATATAGAGTATTATACATTTCTGAAAAGCTTATCTTTTGTAGATTTTGATGCAGTTAAAACATTTATAACTTTAACTTAAAATTTTAGTGAAAATAATTTCTAAATAAAATGTGGCGAAAAAAAGGTCTTTTCCAAGTTCATCGAGACTTTTGACTTTTACCCACGTCTCCCCACGTCTTGTATTTGACGGTGATTTGTAGCCTAGTTATTCATTAAAGACATTTATAAAAATTAGCTGCGAATTTTTGCGAACTTGGTAATAAATCGAATGAAATCTGCAGTTATATTAGGGTCAACATCATTCATTTTCTTTTACAATTTTACGCCACGAACGCAGACCAGCTAGGAAGTATGAGGATAATCTATTTTTAAAACTATTGAGAAATTTTACTATATGTTAAATAAAATGTTTCCTTGGTCGAGTGGTTATTAACGCGTCTGCTAAGCGAGAGATCCTGGGTTCTATCCCCGGGCCCAGTACTATTGCGTGTTCCTAACTTGAAATCCCTAGTGATAGCTCGAAGTCTGGACTTGTGCCCGGTATATAGAACTACATATGTTCACTCCCTGTCCCTTAGTGGGAAGTGAACGTAACTAGTGAAACGTGGGAATGTACTACACTCTTCGCATATCCCTTCCGGGAGTTATAGGTGTAATGTTACGTTTAAAAAAAAAAAAAAAAAATGAGTTTTATCGCCGTTGAAGCGAAATTTTCTGCTACTTCAAACTTTGAGGGCCTGGAACCAACACTGGAAGAATAGACCGCGCTTTGTTAATTGCGGAAGTTGCAAACGAGAGAGAAAGAAATATTGTTCGCGCTGTTTCTACTTACTTTGTAAATTTGCATAAAACGGTAACCTAAATTCGAATCGGCGCTTCGGACGTTCAAGAAATGCCGAGAGTTTCGGTCGTTAATCCGTACGAAAGCAGCTTGGGGAAGCTTTGAGAGGTACGCTTGGTGCATCTCCTTGAGGAGAAAACATACATATGCATACAATGTATAGAAGTAATACATTAACTATGTTATACAGTTAAGATAATGATTAGGTATCTATCAATTCATTGTGTAATTTTTTTTATTATTAATTTTGGCGGTTAATGTTTGTGACGAATAAATAAGTATTGACTATCGAAAATATTATAATTATTATATCATCACGCCGAGTCCCTCACTGGATAAACTTACTAGGTAGGTAGATACTACTGAGCGCCAAATCCTTACAGATCTAACGTGTTTCTTTCGCTGTCATTACTCTCCGCATCCATTCACGCTCTTTTCAAAAATAATTCGAAGGTGTTCATACTAACACAAAATAATTACATTTCGATGGAGATAACAGAATTGTCCAATTAAAAAGAAGACTGCGTAATCTAAAAAAATATATCACCGATATCTTGAGATGTCTTTGGGCGTTTTAAATTGGGAAAAGGACTCTGAAGCCTGAATTCCGATTGGATATTAAACAAGTTCAGAGTCCCTACAAATTCCAAGGTACTGTCGCCGGAACGAACGGCGGTTGTAGTAATAATTGCAAAAGTTTTGAGCAGTTCCGTTTGTAGCTGACGGCGACTTAGTTTCACTCTTCAATAGCTCAAGTACTTGGAATGATTTTAAACAAACCATCACTGAATATAACATATATTGTCTTCAACAGTATGTCGCAAAGTGCTCAGTTCATCCTCATCGTTCGAGTCGGTTTTATTTATCAATGTATAATTATAGAGAAGACTTAAAAAATTGAATTACTGAAGCTAACTGTAGTAAGCTTTCTAGTAGTGACTCGGAGTCTGGATCAGTGCCCGGAGCCTATTGCCATAGCAATGGGCTCACCACCTATTCCATATGACTTAAACGTAACTGGGGATACGTGGGAGTGTACTACACTCCTCTGCCTACCCCTTCGGGAAATACAGGCGTGATGTTACGTTTCGTTACGTAACTGTAATTATAATTGATTTGTACATATAAAATATGTGTCTAAAGTAACAGTAATATGAATTATGGGTCTTATTCAAAATGTCTAGATAGGCGTGTTAATTAAAAAGTTTATAAAATATTTTTTGATATATTATGTAATCAAAATATTAATATTGTTCCCAAAACATTTATATTTAAATAGATATTTTAATCTAGTATATATAATTGGCTTTATATCTGTGTTATATTCATATTTTCAATTAATAATCTAATACTTAGTCAAACGTAAGTGAAATTAGAAAATTAGTTTTAATTGAATCAGATAAATGTAAAGAATGAGTCATAAATTATAAATATAACTACCGATGTCAAATTTGCTACTAATTAAATTGTTTAATAATTCTTATCAACCAAAATCAAATTTATGTCAGTTACTGAAAGATAACAGAGTTATAGAGCCAGAAGAACAAAGTAAATGTCGTTTGAGTAAGAACACTTCCGTTCGGTGGCTCAAATAATGTTTACCCAATACTTCCACAAATCATATCAAAGTTAACTGAATTCACCGTAAAGTTTGACTGCAGTTGGTTATAAAATACCTACACATATGTTCTAAACTTTGGGATATAACTGTGAGGATGGACCAGTGTTGTTATTCTGGAATACTAGAATTACTACTACAATGTAAATCTTCATAATGATTAAAGACAGAAATGTGATATTACCTAGTTATTAAATAAATAATTCATGCGTATATTTATTCATACGTTCGTTCATTAACTCAATAATTCTTTCATTACCTCATTCATTTCTTAATTCATTCATTCGTTAATTCATTCACTCAATCTCTAATAAATATCCAACATATTTCAGTATGAATTTTGATAAATAACTATCAATTAAATACATTTCGATGCGATACAATACATAATCATACAATAGAAATCACGTTTTTACAAAGACTTTGATAAAGATCTTATAAAATTTAATCAGAAAGAAAACGGACCTTTTTTAAAATATCTTGCTTCGATACAAATCTGGACAGACTCTGTCCAAATAAAGGTTTCGTAGTTCCTCCAAAGTCGCCCTTAAAGTTTGGAGTTGAAGGTTATTGCAAAGTTTAGACCGCAGTTGGATATTAAACACCTTGGCAGACTCTCCAAACTTGCTGGCATTGGTGTAAGGTGGACTGCATTTGTGTTAATTGCTGAACTTTAGAATTGCGGAATTCGAATTTTGGTTTACGAACGCGAGTATTTTATACAACTTTAATAATTAATTCTTATCGTTTTTTTTTTCAAATGATATAAATATTAAGCAAGTAAAACTTACAGTATAAAAAAATTTATTGTTATAAAAAAGGCGGCTTGATTTATACAAGCAATGTGCTTTTTGCACGTAATGCAGGACTCGTCTTATGTCTACCAACCTACTATCAACGAAAGAAACGTAACATCGCGCCTGTAATCCCCGAAGGGGTAGACAGAGGAATGCAGTGCGCTCCCAGGTTTCACCAGTTACGTTTAAGTCCCATGGAATAAATGGTGAGTCTATTGCCATACACCGGACACAATTCTAGATGCCGAGTCACTTCTGGAAATTCTAAATTAGAAAAATCTAACAATATCCGACCCGAGATTTACACCCAGGACCTCCCGATCGGTAGTCGCGCTTGCAGCCACTCGACCAACGACGCAGTCAACGTGTAAATAAATAAATAAAATCTTCATTTAAATCGTACCGTACCGTAAAAGTTGTATTCACAGATATTAATGAATATTAATTACAAGATAACTATTAATACAATTAATAAATATAAAAAGTGTTATAATATTGTAAAGATCACTTATCTCTCTGCACTCTCTCTCTCTTTTTCTCTCTCTTTCTCTCTCTCTCTCTTTCTCTCTCTCTCTCTCTGTATAAACTGTAACTGTGTCAAATCTCAAACCCCTCCATGTATGCAATATTCTTGAAAAGTGGTACGAAGGTTTCTCTTAACGTCTTCATACACAAATTACTCGGGCACTACTTAAGAAGGGTTTAAAGACAAACTCTTCTTGATCGACTCATTTGTCATTCCACTGTTGAAATATGGGCCTCCTCTCATAACGCTGTCCAAGTGCGGGTTGGCAGACTTCACACACCCTACAATTTTTTTTTTTGACAAACTAGAAGACAACAATAAGTTACGCTGAAGTGTAAGGGATTTAGGGACATTTTAGTGTTTTGGAAAGTACAGCGTCAAGGAAGTCACATTACGATATATGTACATATATGTATATGGTGTATTTTAGGACATCTCCACATACGGTCATCTGATACCAACGTAAGCATTAAGAGACCTGGTGTTGTAATAACTGCATATAATACACAGATAAATATACGCGTATGTGTATTTTTTAAAGAAACAGAATAAATGATTGTGTTCATCATACTAAAATATTTATTATTCATGGAAATCGAATCCACGAACCCAGCGTAACAGTCAGGTTCGCTAACCAATCCAACAATGAGACAGTCAAATGGAATGGAACAATAAAATGGTTTATGAAGATATCCCTTAGAGTTTATAAATTTTCCAATTTATTCTATTCTATGTAGTTGCTACATTTAAGTAAACAGGAAACCAAGACGCGTTAACAAATAGTTGCGTCGGATACAAATGTTCATCCAACGCTTCCAACAGTTTGAGTTCGGCGGTAGTGAAGCTTAGTGGATGTTTGGGTTGCATTCAAATGGATAAATCTATTATTTTAGTTACCTTCTAATTGTCAGAGTTTGTTAATATTTTTATTAATGAATGTAGAATAATTATACGTATCGTATACGTATATCCATTGGTTTTTCTAACTTAGATTTTCTAGTAAAAATTTATAGTAGTTTCTCGAAGTCTGGATCTGTGCCCGTTGTATGAGAAAAGGCTCACCATCCACCGTAACTGGTGAAACGTAGGAGTGTACTACACTCCTCTACCTACCCCCTTGGGGATTACAGGCGTGATATTACGTTATGTTACGTTAAGAATTATGTCAGATTTGTAAGGATAGCAGGATTTTTTACTCGGTGCTCTCTACCAACCCCGTATAGAATCTAATGTGACGATATAATAATAATTACGCAATTTTAAAATATGCTGTGTATCTAATGCCAAGGAAAAATGGGTCAAATTATTGATCAACCATATATACGATCAACTAAAACTTCGCTAAAGGCTATTTCAGTGTTACAGTAAGGGATGTTTTACCAATTCTCAAAGGGTGAGATCGGACAGTCAATACGTTATCCATTTATCCGTTTGCTCACGCTATATACAGTCTAGTATAACCTATATATTAGGGTCTGAAGGGCCTAGATGGACGATAAGGATATTGAAATGTACACATTCTTAACATTTGTCCTACAACTTTGACTGTCTCGTAGGTCATGTGCGCAATGGCGACTGCTGATTGGGAGGTTCTGTTTTCGATTCCCGGGTAGAACACTATCTGATTTTTTTATTTTAAATTTCTATTATTATGTAGCTCAGTATTTGAATTTGTGCCCGGTACATGGCAACCCTTTGCTCCACGGTGGGACGTAGAAATTAATAAGTGAATCGTAGAAGCGTACTACACTTCCCTGCCTACACCTTCGGAAAAAATTGATTCTTTATTTATTTATAATGATAATATTTTAATATTAAAAATTATTTATTATAAACTATTTATACACATGATTAAAAATGTACCGGCTTAACTCAAGTTCGTTTTTCGGGATGGCCCGATTAGTTTTGGACCTGTACGAGGTCCTTCCTCATGAGCTCCCGCCGCTAGCAGCGAGGTCGCGACGGAGACTGAAAATTAAATTAATTGTATTCCTATTCGTGGTTGGAATATAGAGGAACAAAATAAAAGTTCCATAAATTTTATTTTGCTATTCCACGAGAAAAAAAAATTATTTCGTTTCATTCAGAGTATACTCCAGCTCATCTCACTATAGTCAGACCCTGTTATTCGGTACAGAAACTAAAAAGAGGGTAGATGTGTAAGGGTTGACGGAAATTCCTCTGTTATTTGATAAAAGTCTGGGACAAAAAGATTCGTTCGCGGACGAAAACTTTTTTATTGACACTTCTCCATTCAAGTGATCGTGAAAAGGGCAAATATTTATTTCAGCGAACCGGTTCCACTGTGAATTGGTGAAAGATCAGGTTTGGCACAAACAGTATGGAATTCGATTAAACATTTATAATCATCATCATCAGCCTGCTCCCGTCCACTGCTGGACATAGGCCTCTCCAATAGCACGGCACTGAGCTCGATCTTCAGCTCTTCGCATCCAACCATTGGCAGCCGCTTTGCATATATCGTGACTCCATCTAGCTGGAGGGCGTCCCACGCTACGTTTGCCAAGTCGCGGTCTCCATTCCAGAACACTCAAAAATTTATAATAAATGGCTTAATGAGAAAAGGCTTAGATATTACCCAATATTGGGATGGTACGTGTAATCCTGAAATTTGGTGTTCTGAACAATTCGACTAATGCCAATTCTAGTATCATTTAATAATAAAGCGATAAAGCGCTTGAATGATAAATCGATCAAATTCAATACACAATTTTTAACTAAATATTCTATATCGCTATAAACCGCTCAAAGGTGGTCACGCAAGGTACTACAGCTACAAAGAACTCGAAGAATTTGTCCATTAAGCTACATTTCTTGGAATCGAGATGTTGGTGAAATTAAAGTTTTTACGCTGCTGTTTTCTCATTTACATTATGCGATTAACAAGGAATTGCTGCGATGTTTGTAAAATAAAAAGAATGTAGGGTAAGCGCTTGCGAAGCTTAGAAAGCCGCTCTTTTTGACAGAGTTCAATCAAATCGAGCTTAGGCTGACACATCATTCTCAAGGTATTGCCATGTGTATGTATATTTCTTAAATAATGAGAGGTAAGGTTTTATTGACAAAAAGCAAAGACTATAATTCCATTAATTATGACCTACTTTATTACGTAATTCACGAGTCATGATCATCGATTGGTGATTGATTAGGTAGGATTGAATAATAAGAATTGTAAAAATTTATTTGGAGATAAATACTTACTTGAGAGATAAGCAACTCCATTGTACATATACATACATATAATTAGTTTTTTATATTTTTCTGTATGTTTCAATTTTCAGTGTACAAAGTTAAATAAAAATTTTTTTCAAAATGGATTGTACACTAAAATACATATTAAAAGGAAACGTGTCATATAATAACATCATGCCTGTAATCCCCGAAGGGGTAAGCAGAGGAATGTATGTAGTACGCTCCCACGTTTCACCAGTCACTTTTAAGTCCCATGAAATAGGTGGTGAGCCTATTGCCATACACACAATCCCAGACTCCGAGTCACTATTAGAAATCCAAAATTAGTAAAATCTAAAGGCACCCGATCCGGGATTTGAACCCAGGACCTCACGATCGGCAGTCGCGCTTGCAACCACTCGACCAACGAGGAAGCATTACATAATATGGGACATAAATAACTTAAGAAGACATATTCCTAACTTCTGAACTATACGCAGTTATTTGGTTATCGCAAGAGAACAATTTTCTCGATAGTATATATTTCTTAGAGGGGTAGACGTATCTATTAAAAAATATAAGTATTAATAAGCATGTTTCAGGCCTTTCATTACTGGTAGATATGTATGGTTGCAATTGGCAAACGTGATAGCATTAATTCAAAAAGTAATGATAGCCTAGTGGTTGAGAAAGTCAGCCTATCACTCCGGGGGTGCTAGGTTCAAGTCCATGGCGCACACCTCTTTACAAAAGTGCGTTTTAAATTTAAATATCACTTGCTAACGGTGAAAGAAAACATAGTGAGGAAACCTGCACACCCTAGAATTTATAAAAAAAATAATTCTAAGGTGTGTGAAGTCTGCCAACCCGCACTTGGCCAGCGTGGCAGACAGATGGCCTTAACCCTCTCAATATGAGAGGAGACCCATATTCCAACAGTGGAATGACAAAT
>DWJK01000869.1:0-19253 GCA_018248815.1 Croniades pieria auraria | reverse complement strand
GGATTACAGGCGTGATGTTACGTTCTTTTTTTTAATGATAACTTTCAAATAAAAAGTTTAGAATTCTACATAAATTTGCTCTACAAATTCTTAGTCAGAACTTACAAAAATAAAAATAAATTATCAATTTAATAGAATTTAATAATATGTAACTTATCGTCTATTAGTGGCTATTTTCTTTCATTTATTTACCTACATTTATAATATCAAATCCAATTTTATCAAGTCAAAATATATTTACACTATTTCATATGCAACTTTTTTATTCTTCACCTCCTATTACATGGTGGGGTCTAAAACATAACATATTATGAATGACGGAAGAATATTAGAGTCCTCTGCCTATCCATTCAGGGAATACAGGTACATAGGGAATACACAAAAAAAAAAAAATGTGTAGTTTCGACTAACGCGTTTGATCAAATAAGACAATACTATTTTTCTTTCCATATTTTTATTTATTTTCTATACCATGCCACTGTTCTCTTGCTGATGAGGCATGACATCGTACGACGAGGTTCGAGTATCAACAAAATAATCGTAGGATTGCTTTTTGTGGAACCAAGATCCTTCAACGTGTGCACGAAAAACTGACACTATTTAGTTTGGCGTTTGATGTCGAAAATCTGCTACTAAAGTAAACAAAATGGGTTTGTTCGCCTTGACTAGGGACACGGAAAAAGTATCGATACTTTGTAATATCGACTACTATGAATTTGGATACCGGTAGTTTTGTACTCGATACTTTGTATTCGATACTTTTACTCAATGAGTACTTTCAGTCAAGTATCGTATCGAGTTTTTTCTGATTTTTATAAAAACGAACCAATTCAGTAACATGATCTTTATTAGAGTCTGAAAAAAAAGATGAAATTAACAATTACTTATATGCACAGGTTTCGCCGCTTTCCGTAGATCTTGTAATACAATTGGAAGATATGAAAGCTGTTTTCTCAAAATTACACATGTTGCCACGAAAATATTTACCAATTCCTGCAAAAACAGTACCCTCAGAACTATTGTTTTGTAAGTAACAAAATAAAGACACGAAACCGATTATCTCCGAAACGGCTCGATAAATTTCTATTTTTAAACGATTTACGGACGAAGAATGGAAACTAATTATGTGTGTGTGTGCCTAAATAACGAAAAATATATTATGTATAAAAAATAAATAAAAACAAGCAATTTCAACTTGTGTTGTGAATTTATCTATTTCATTTTTTATTATTGATGTTTAATAAATATTCGAAAGATGAAAGATTTGATTGTTTGTAAGATTGTAAAATAGGATAGAATTTGATTGGTTAATGGATAATACACTCAACCCATTAAAAAAACCTTTAATCAATAGAAGCTACGTTATCACTAAGGCTATATTTTATCCCTATATTAGGGGATTGGGATCCACGAGGTAAAATCACCTATCTCTCGGTATTACATCGACAGTCGAACACTTCTACAAGTACACTCGTTATCTTCTTTAATACTGCTGCTCTACTCACAATCATAGACACTATGGGTATCGACATTTCCATTCCGTATCGAGACCATATAATCACATCACAGATGTACGATTCATACTATGGATCAACTTTTAGATCCGTCCAAAAAATAGCAGTTTAGTTAAAACATAAATGGGTTGGTAAAATTTTCAGGCTTTGCGCCTGATACTTATACAACCGCTAGCGTACAGTCGTTAGCGTGATTCAGGAAAATGGCCAGCGCCATCTAGTTACCTTGATTATAACTTTCTAGCGCTGCTGAATTTTAGTTCACATCTAGTGATAGAAATATTCGTAAGAGAACGAAGAATGAAACAAACAGTTTCAACGTATTTGTTCATAACTCAAATATCCTCCTAAAGAACTTTGTCGTTCTTATCCAACGATTGTTATTCAATATTAAATACTGGCTTATATTTTTTGTATGTGTGTGCCTGGTATAGAACCACAGAACCTTGGAGTAGGTGAAAAGAGTTCTGAGCGGCTGGTCGTACCGTCACTGATCACCTAAACAATATTGTCTATCTTGTTTGTAAATTATTGTAGTGAACACAAACAGTGACTCTAGACTTTATCACCGGTGGATCTGAGTATCGCAGACAAACATTTTTGTGAAGGGTTTTTTGTGATTAAATGCAAAATTATTTCTATATAAGTATGTATGTGTATGTGGAATATTTAAGTATCTTTGAATATAGCTATTGAGTATTTAATCATCCATACAATTTTGTTAACATGTCTATTCAATAAATGTCTAATTATTTAGAGCAGAGTTGTGATAAGAACGATGCTAAAAATTGTGTGTAGTGTTCTCAATAGTTTAAAAAAACCTCTACAAGGCAGAGAGTTCTATCTTCAATATTTCAAGTGTAATTTGCGTTTACGTTTACATTTACATTGAGCAATGGTTATGATTGCTTTCATTAGGTCTATTTCGATGAGATTGCAGAATGTTTTCGTTGGGTAGGACATTGGTTGGTGTTTATCAATAAACAAATTAGGTATTAGCAAACCCGTTAGAAGATGCGGTAAATGTATGACTAATCATTAAAGTAATTAAGTTTTGCCATCTATTGACTAATTATAATATAATGGTTAATATTTAAACCTTCATTGAAAAATATGTTAAACAGGTAAACGTTTTCAGTATATACGGCAAAGCTTTTAATCTACAAGTCACCTTGGACTTTATTGTTGCACTTGCTTTTACTTGGTTGAGGAGGGAGGAGCTAGTACAATATTATCAATTACATTTTGGGGCTTATTTACCTTAACGTGGTTCATTATCAGTATGGTTCTTAACAGTAGCATAATTTTACTGTATATGAATAATCGCGCCATCTAATATTGTTATAGAGAACTAGAATAATCGCAGGATTTAAATATTCTAATAAGTTAAAAAACGTGCCCTAGATGGCGCTGTTTACTGTTTACACTATTCTACATTCGGCAACTGTTAAACAAGTATTGCAGTAAATGTTGTATACATAGCGTGCAACAAATGTTTTGTTACTACTTTCTATATATGTTTTTTCTTCAAGACTTTTATATAAGTATTGTATAGCTAATATTCGGCTTTTTAAAAAGAAAGCGTCGCAAAATTTTTTTTTTGTTATCATAATAGGGATGACAAAAGCGCTTTTTTTTTACTGCTGGGTAACTCCACTACTTTACTTACTTAATAAAAATATTTGTCAGTCAACCACAGTTTAAGGTCGAATTCAATGGATATTAGTTAACTCTTTTTTTAAAGATAGCATGACAAAAATCTGTTCACTAAACGAATAACGGTTTCTCGAGATATGCCTTCCTCGTGTGTGTTCAGTTAATCCGCTTGGATATATCTATAATTTTTGTAAATAAAATTTGCTTCACTTGTTTTATTTATTTTTTCATGTGAAGACAATAGTAAATGTGCTGGCAGCAGTCAAAAGTGGGCGTTGCCCTCTGTCTGCATCTGCAACAACATCGAGTACAACTGTAAAAATAGGCTGTTATTTCAGTTAGTGTTTGTTTTAATTTTATCATTACTTTCTTTTTTACATGAACTAATACCGTTTATACAATATTACTCCAGTTAGTATGTACATGTATTTGCACATAGAAGAATTTATTGTTACTTAATATCTGTCCAATTTAAAATTAAACATACATCTTTTGTTACCGCTGAGGACTTGGATAGTTCCTGATAGCAGAAACACAAATTGTCTTAATAACAATAGTTTCCTGATAGAAATAGTTCTAGGGGTAGCCTTATGTGAGCTAATAATAATTACTAATGATTTATCTAGTTTATCATAGAACAATGGGTGAAGATTAAATATACATATGTACATGCTTTCTTAGGTCATAGCTTGCTTTTATCGTATACCCATTGTTTTTATCGTGACTAGCCTTTAGTCCCATGGTTAGTTAAGCTGATTGCTGAGCTGGGGATAGTTGATTCGATTCCCGTTCATCGGTGTGATGGGCTCGAGTACATGTTCTGTGTCTAAATGTGCAATTAATAAGTATTTAGTTAATACATGTATGTTTATCAGCTGTACGGCGACTTTGCAACTGCTTTAGTTCCTTTGGCATCGGAGAACAATGTGTGAAGTTGTCACAGGGAATGAGCGCATTGTTATTACTATACCATCAAGCCCATCCCTTATAGAGCAGGTAGTAGGCAGGCAGAGAACACTGAACGCCAAATAAATATATTCTCATAGACCTGACATATTTGTTCTGAATTTATCAATCTTTTCATACACGTACGCCGGTTTGGAAGAACACACTCTTATTATTATTCCGTCTTGTTTACGTCTCGCAAGCTCTAAGTACCGATGATCTCTATTCCGTCTCGTCCACGTCCCACAAGGTCTAAGTACCGAACATCTCGTGCAGCAACGTGTAAACGATCTCCAGCTACTCGGAAGTAGCCCAACATACCGTTGTAGACCATCAGTTAGCTCGTGTGGTTCGTGTCGATCGCGCGTGTGCCGCCCTCTATCGAAAATTAACGGTAAGTCGCATTATATTAACTGTTTCTATATACATCTGCATATGTGTAATATTAATTTTAGTACGGAGAGGTTTTATTTTTATTTCGGTAATTTTTTTACTCGATCAGTCTTTATAAAGATCCCGTTTCATATTCCCGTTTAGATGCTAGTATCCGTTTTTTCAAGCATACAGCAAATATATAATCTCGTTTTGATGAGCGTGAATGTTTCACAACCAGGCTCTTTTGGTAGTTTTGTTGCGGATATTTAAGTGTATATTTATCTTATTGATGTAGAGTATGTAAAACAAAAAAAATATTTTTAATAACAGGCAGATACGTCCCTTTATTAATATGCTCTGTTATTAACTTTGATCTGCTTTTGTTTTTCAATGAGATGGGTTTTTAATTATAGTATGGTCTTACATTTCAAAGTAAATAAGTGAGATAAAATGTAATTTAAGTGATATGTTATATGCAGTTGATAACATCGTATTGATAAATGGAATAACAACTTTCCTTAAGTTACATACTTTCTGAAATGTATAAGTGTTTTGTGTTTTCCTCGTGCACGCACGCATCTTGAACATTCTCGTATTTTCACGAACCGTAACTCTACATTGCTTATTGTTGAAACAATGTTAAAAGTATTCAATATTCTCACAAGAAATTTACAGAATTTCAAGAAATTCAGTAAATTCTTAAAGAATTGTGTCGTTTCTTACAAAAAATTGCACAATTCTCTAAAATTTTAGGCATTCCCCCAGGTTACTATAAAAAACAGATATTAACAGATAAACAGAATAGTTTTTATGGAAAAACTATGTTTTAATGTTATGTTATGGTAAGGATAGAAACATTAGATTGAATTTAGGCTTTAATCCAAAAGCTTTATTGTAGATTTAAAGAAAGAGTGAAGTTTTCTTTTTTCATTCCATCATCATATATTGAACATCAAAGTTTTTCTCGAATCATCTAACCGATGAGTAATATCTAAGTCCAAGTCCAAGTCCAACTGTAATATATAACCGTCTTTCTATTGATCTGAGTCTGAATATCGTTTTAAGACCAAGGTTTTGTTAGCAGAATCTAATTCTTATTACATATTACTTACCTGATGCAGTACATATTACTAGTTGTTTCATTTTAAGTGTTAAAACCAATAAAAAAAATGCATTCTACCACAGATCGATAAAGATATATTTTGGTATAGAGAAAATATTAAACAATGTATGAAAAATATATGGCAGTATTTTCTTGGGTCAAGTATACTGTATATACGGTGTTTTGATATTAAGTCAGTTTAAGACATTGCTACTTACCAGAGAGTTGATGAGCTTCATACATAACGTAACTTAACATTACGCCTGTAATCCCCGAAGGGGTAGGCAGAGGAGTGTAGTACACGCTCAAGTTTCACCAGTTACGTTTAAGTCCCATGGAATAGGTGGTGAGCTATTGCCATACACCGGCCACAGATACAGACTCCAAGTCACTACTAGAAATTCTAAATTAGAAAATTCCTATAGTACCCGACCCGGGATTTGAATCCAGGACTTACCGTTCTGCAGTCGCGCTTGCAACCACTCGACCAATGAGGCGCTTCATGCATACACTTTTCAATACGTATCTTTATAGATTGTTTTTGTCTTGAAAGTTTGTCTTGAATGTGCATCGCACTTGCAAATCTCGCTTTAGCAGGTCACTGACTACTGGAAAAACAGGCCAGCAATAGCTATCCAGTGATAGGAATATGTACTTCCAAATAAATATTAATATCTGGTACTTTCAAAACATGGATTTTAGCAATATGTGCTTTTAAGTGAACCAACCGTTTTCATTTCATTTCTATTTGAGTTTCATTTGTATATCATATATGCCTCTACCTATTATATTCTTATCGTACTAAAGTCTACAAATCACCTTGTGAACTCTACAAATTAAAGCAACGTATTCCTTCACTGTTTTTATAACTTTGTAAAAGTTTGTTATTGAGACTTGCAATTGTAAGTTCTAAAACATAACGGTTTGCTCGAGGCAGAACCACTACTAGACGTCTTTCTATCATGTGGTATGTGATTAAAATAATTTATCTTATATTTAAAGGAGTGGTTGTCAGATCATGTGGGTAGTAGAGTTGTACACCTCGGTACTCAGGCGTAAGACATGTGTGACCAACATCCACTGACTATTCACTTGGCGGTGTTCATTAAAAGTCCTATTCGTGTTAGCAAATTAACATTTACTATGTATTTGTTATACAATATTAACATCTGATATTAATAGGCTTCAGTGACACTAAAAGTATTATAGTCCTATATGGGATCGAATGTGAATACTAGTGAGTGGCAGCGTTCATTTCCGACGGTTACCCGTTCGTTCGCTAATCTGTTCACATACAAAAATAAGATCAGCTTACCCTCATAACCAAACAGTATAAGAAGCGCTGGTGAAAGTCGCGATACACCTATCTTATTTACAGACACCGGCCGGTGTTGTGTTCCCCGGACCGAGAATTAGGGTCACTTTCGCTGTGGAAATGGTTGTCTTCAGCTTATTGATATGAAAGCTCAACTTGTTTTGGATTAAATTGCATTACAGGCAACAAAATTGCTCTCTTGCGTCGTGGCACTGGCATTAAGAAAACGATATGTCAGATAAAATTACGAATAGGTATTCCCAGCGCTGAGAAATGGAAGTTATTAAGGAACAAACTTACTTACAGATTTAGGGATGTTTTAAACAAATCGACTATTATTTTTTCCATTGTGACTTACAGTAGGGTAATAATGATATCGTCTTTGAAGAATTGCCCATACGGTCACCTCAAATACAAATGTTGTAAGGATGATTTCGACAAGAATTTTACCCTTGAAACTTAAGGTCCTGATCCGGCTGTTCGATGCCAATAAGAGTACATATATACATGACAATGTTTTCATTTTGGAACTCGTTATTGCGGGAATTAAGAGTTTTAAAATGTAATTAGCTGTTTTTCATATTATATTTTTACTCTTTCAATTTCGATATTTACGAGCTTAAAAAAAACACTCTTTTCATTTCTATTATTATTAACGATTCAGAAACACAGAGTCCTTTCATACCGTAACTCGGTTATAGAACAAAACCGATTCGTTTAAGGCGTGTTCCAAATACCGATGAACAACGGGGCTTGCTGTGACACAGTGACGGTTTTGGTCTCGATTCTCGACCTTGGGTTAAACGTGATAAGTGTCAATATAAAGTCAATAAGTGTAAAATTGACGTGTCCACAGAATGACACGTGAAAAATCGCACGTAGCGTCAAACAGTTTTTTAAAATGTAGTTAAATAATATTTACCACTTTCGGTTTTTACAAAAATATTTATAACTTTTGATCTTATGGACACGAATACGTTATTTTAATATAAAGTTTTATTGTTGCATATTTGGTTATTTTCAAATTTATTACAGTATAGTAGACGTTATCGGTCTTAAAATACATTATTGAGAAATCAAACGAATGTAGGATTTCTTAAAATGTTTTTCCTAAGAAGTTGTGTATGTATGCGTGTGTGTATGTAGGAATATATATATTTAGAATTATCTTCTTATTGTTTCCATGTCACTTATTTCATATTTCAAGCGTTTGAAATTTGTTGTTGAGAGATTGTGCGCGTTGATGTCTTTTCTATGACGAACAAGTTAAAGTCCTTGTAGAGGGAAATAATGCTCTACTATTTTAATAATTATACTTTAACAGTTTTATTACCATATTTGTTTTTTACTCTATTATTTTACGACATATTTTGACTGGTTAAGTAACACATTAAAAATAATAATAATGCTGTCATTCTAATAAACTAATCAATGCGATTTATCACGTATGAGATGTTGTGTTCTATTATGAAGACAGGTAGGAGTTTCTTTATAGAGAGAGAAAACAATCGTCCCTTAAAGGTGACAGGTGTCATTGTGTCGTTCACACAACTGTCGCTTGACAGAGATTTACTTATTGTCTGAAAGTAGGACGCTCTACTTTTATTATTCAAAAGTCAAATCCAAACAGGACGTGTTAGGGTTTTATAAAAAAATATTCAGAACAGCAGTCATTACTCGAAAAAATGTTCTACTTTACTCTATAAACTCATGTTATATAACATCGCATCTGAAAGACATCAAGAAATACTTAAGTCTAATTTAACGTTGGCCACAGGTGTCTACAGGGAGGCAACGTCCAGTTACTGTACTTAGATGGAATGTGCCTTGACAACGGTACCCTAATGGGTACATTATACTGTATATATGTATGTATATACACGTATATAATTATATACATATTGTTTTCTTGTTGTGATATTAGGAGTTGTGTTTGATTCATTGAAATAATTTCACTAACCTTATTCCTGAACCTGGCATTATTGGTTTGATTCATGTGCGTTTACTATTTGTCTGTTTATCATAACATAGATTGTACCGAATTTGGGATAAAGTAGTCAAGAGTAGTTATGCTCAACGAATTATTATACTATTTTTACTAGCATAATCCTATTACGTTTATCTTATTACAATATCTAAAAGCATTAATTCTAATAAAGATAGGCTACTACTGCAGCTTGTATACTTTTTTATCAAATTATGAATAGAACCAAAACTCTACCTGAGAGTTGCTAATTCTGAATGACTTAGCAGGCGTCATGACTTATATGGTAAATATTTTTGTAAACAAAACGCAACGGTACAAGTCCTGCTGCTTAGCAGTTATAAAAGCAGTAGTTCCTTAGCGTCTGAATTTTGGATGAGACTGTACCAACTTTAAACATGATTGTTACCACATTAATATGTAATGTGTGAGCTACAGTGCACGTGAACCATAAAATGACATAAAGTGGAAAGTGTTTCCTATTGCCAACCATGTCGTAAATGCACGTCCTCCGTAACCCATAAGCGACTATTAACCGTTAGTCGTAAGTCAGTGGAACGTTTTATTACGTTTACTTTGCGACTCTACTTGTGATTGTAACGCGTGAACAAAAAAGGTACAAAAAGTAACACGGTGTAAACAATTGTAACTTTTTACAACGTTTATTCCATTTTATCTCCACATAACAATATATATGGTTATATAACACTATTTGTATAGGTGTATGATTTTTTACGCCAAGCACTCGCTTATTTCTTGATGGTGTTTTGTGGAGCAAGACCTCTATAATAATAGATGATGAAGCTTTAGGGCGGATACGATTAAATCTTTTCATTTGTTTCATTGTTACGTCACATTACGTTTTCTGTAAGCTGTAGGTAATTATGAAGTTTTCAGTCATTGTTTTTTCCTTTAGTGAGCGCTGTTTTCAAATTTTTATGTTTGAGTCAATTTTTCATATTACAATATATTCATAATAGGCTCGAATGACCAAGGTTTAAATCATTTTGCATTTAAAATAATTTCATAACAAATAAATGGATAAAATTAAATTTGTAAATATCATGAAAAAGGGGATTAACATTTCGAATTTTCGAGTTCAGAACATAAATTATAATTGTAGAGTTTAAATGTGGTTTGCTCTATAATTATTTCTAATTCTAAACAAACGAGTAGACAAATGGCGAAAGTTTAAAAAATGTATATTATAGTAACACTAGGGTTAAATACCTGTTGGTTTAAAAGCGAGGGATTTTTTTTACGATTGCATGTAAACTTCTTGAACAGACTCTTCGGTTTATCGGCTGTAAAGGTTCAGTAGTGTGTAAAGGCTTTCTATAATAAAAGTGATTCACAACTGGTGCTTTTAAAGTATTGGTTTATTTTTAAAATAGGAGCTGTTTTTAATATTACATTCACAAATGTAACATTTAGTACCAGTCCTCAGAAGTAAACCTACTCCCGTCCACTGCTGGACAGAGGCGTCTCCAATGGCACGCCAGTGAGCTCGATCTTCAGCCCTTCGCATTGATTTATTAGTCATTATTTGATAGATATCACCTTTATATTTTATATTTCAATAAACTTGAAAATTAAATTAACCTGTACTATTTATTGATAAATAATCGAATACATAATTATTTATTATACTCTATATATATATATATATATACATCTATACTATATATATATATATATATATATCTATACTCTATATATATATCTATTATACTTAGTTGTAAATTTTGCATAGTTACACGTATAGTATACTGTATACCATTCCAAACAACTATAATTAGAATGACTATACATGCTATCAACCATTGTTCAATTGAGTGTATAATTCATAGCACGATATACCAATTATAACACTTAATAATTGATCCTTATGTTTTAAATACTTTTAAAGTACAAATTTTGCTAGGAGTTTTTGACTTTTTATAACTTTTTTTCGAAGTAAGAATATGTAGTTAAGTTAAGTATAAGCTTAAAATGGAATAAATTACATGTGAATTACATATTTTATTCCCAACTTGTGAATAGTGTCTATCAGTAAAAGACACGGTGAACTTATTCTTGGAACCAGACCAGATGACGATGTAGAAACGAGAACGCATTCCGATACGCGCGTCCGCGGTATACGATTAACATAATAGTCGGTCCGGTTTGGGTTATGTCATGAGCGGTAGCGTTTATCTAAACGGGGATTAGGCAATTAAGTTATCGATTTGTATTATTTATTACATTCATTTAAACAATTTTTGTACGTTATGCCCACTAATTTTTCCTTTAATTTGGTTATAAATGTTTGTTGTCTAGAAGAGATCGTTCTTTTAGTGATAGGACCGTCTATTGTTACCCACCTTGTTATTTTTTTATTTGTATTTGTATGTTTTTTATTTGTATTTGTATATCCAGATTAAAATGTAGTTGTCAATATCTCCCGTTTCATAATAAATTCTTTTTGTTGTACTGTATGACATGGGTCGCTCCTCTGGATGGGATTTAACGCCAAAGTCTGCCACATTGACAAAGTTAACAGATACTCTATTATCGGATCTATTTATCTAAACCTGTTAAAGATAAAAACATTAATTTAGCAAAATATGAGGGCTATTGATAATCGTAAATATTTAATCTCTTGTAACTTAACGATTGAGTCATTGCACTTCAAGTGTTGTAATTAGTGTGTTGAATGTTACGGTCAAGTGCTATGAAATAAAATAAGAACATTTTATGTTAAGTAAACGTTACTATTTAATAGTACATTAATTCCATGCTATTGTAAACATTTTTTAAAATTTAGTTTGTAAAAAAAATGCATATACAATTATTACATGGGCAATAACAGATTTGGGAAATTTTGCAAATATTATACCTGCCAAACCGTACTTGGCAAGCATGGTAGACTATGGCATTAAACCTTTCATCCTGAGAGGAGTCCCAAACTCCAACAGTGGAAGTATAAAAGAGTTCGAAAAAAATGCCTGAATATTATTTATGAACAAAACAACAGTATTAGTAATAATGTGATTTTCGTAATATCGTGTTATGGGAATTTTCTTGTTACAATATTTTATGAGATAATTAACTGATAGTTGTATCGTCAGTGCGACTCTACAATTGGTGTATTTTTTAAATAAATGGACAATACGAAGAAATAATTCGATACAGCACAATACAATATTCGATGAGTGATCAGTGTAGAAAAAGCAAGCCACGTCTCTATAGATTTAAATATTTAGAACTCTCTGCCTGTGCCGTATTACATGCGTCTGAACCTTAAAGGAAATGGACTTGTTTTCGAAATCAATCTAACAATATGTTTGAGTGTATATCGTAACTGTGGTAAGCGAAGCATCACATAGGTGACTTAGAACCTCCCCCATTTCCCAATGTCACGCTTTGTTACTCTATCAACAGCGTTATGCAACCCTTGTTATACCTCACGGGGTAATGCTTGCTAAAGTTCAAGCTATGGCTTTACAAGGATTTTTTCATGCACCTCGAGTTTTGTAGATTTTTATGTAGATAATATTTTTGTCAAATGCGGGTTAACAGAATTTATACGCTTTAAAGATCATTATATAGAACTTGTAAAAGCTTTAGGGACAGTGATAACTTGTCATTAACACAACAGTTGTTGCTTTAAGAGTTCATAAAAAAACGTAATGTAAAAAAAACATAACATTACGCCTGTAATCGCCGAAGGGGTAGGCAGAGGAGTGTGGTACACTCCCACGTGACACCAATTACGTTAACGTCCCGTGGAATAGGTGGTGAGCCTATCGCAATACACCGGGCACTATGCCAGACTCCGAGTCACCACTAGAAATTCTAAATTAGAAAAATCTAATAGTACTCGACCAGGGATTTGATTCCAGGACCAGCCTGTCGGCAGTCGCGCTTGCAACCACTCGACCAACGAGGCAATCAGCCTCATAGTTCATAGTTTTTAATATTATTCTTTTATTCATTATATTAAATTCGTAAAGCACTTTAAGTGACCATAAATAATAACGATAATAAGTTTAAGCGTTAGTTACTTACATGTTGCCAGTTAGTATATATCAATATGTCAGCATCTATCTTCAATATTATTACTCAATTCATTTTACCGGAATCGCCAAAAATTGTTTAACCATCGTCCCCATTAAACAGGTTAAGGTAACGGACAAACCGAATCCAGTATAGTTTATAGAGGTCAGTAATGTTGTGTATAAATACGGACCGGTTCTCGGTCACGGCCGTACGGTCGTTCACCTTTCGGATTTAGTGGTAACGACACGACAAGTCGTAGGGTGTGAAGGTTCGTGGTGATCATGTGTATATCAATGGATTGCGAGAAGAGGGTACGATATCTATAGCTGTATAGGACAGTTGTTGCCGATATAATATAAGAAACCAATCCACCAATACAAATTTTAAAAGGACCCCTATAATATAAAGGAAAAGTAACTGTGAGGATTTGAAAAATAAAATAGCAGAGAGGAAAAGTAATAATATGAAAGCATTTTACTTAAGAGGAAAATGTAAAATAAAAGGAAACCGCAAAAGCTAAAAACCCAAAGGCTAATAATACAAATTTACATAAATATGTGTGATTTACAACAATGAAAGTTAGATGATTCATAAGTGAAGGGAGTTCGTGATTAAAATATTAATCGATCATAAATTAACCGATTGTGTATTTGACCACATTACGTGGAGTGAATTTTCAATACACAGATGTAATTTACAATAATATAATTAATTTCCATGTCTTTGTTTTATACATTAGAAGCAAATCCCGGATCGGGAACTACTGGATTTTTCTAATTTAGATTTTCTAGTAGAAATTTGCAGTATTGGCTCGGAGTTTCGACCTGTGCCCGGTGTATGGCAATAGGCTCATCACTTTTACCATGGGACCTATACGTAACTGGTGAAACGTGGGAGTATACTACATTCCTCTGCGTACCCCTTCGGAGATTGCAGGCTTGATTTTATTTTTATGCTACGCCTAATTTGAAATGACAACCGTGGGTGAGTTGTCCGAAATCTTTATCACTATATTAAAATACGATATATACAAAAATTTTGGAGATTAACAAATGAAATCTATATGATAACATTTTAGTAATTGATTTCCAACATCATGTGTAAAACATGAATTTACGCAACTGTCGTAGGTGTGGAAAATATTCACTTTTCCATTTGTGAAGGCTCAGGTAATCACGATATAAGTGGTACTAGTATAGAGCTGTGAGAGTTAAGAGGTAATGATTAGGTAATAATGTACGCAAAAAGTATTTGTTTACTTTTAATGTAAAGTGGACAAAACGACTAAGTAATGTTTCAAATAACTAATACCGCTACCAATAGGACTGTAGGAATACTGTAAGATAGACTGATGACGATGAATTAGTAATAGGACTTCAGTAGTAGAAGGCTGGTATTGTTAGCTATCTGGTAGAGCGCAGGTGGTGAAATGGTAGGTGGTATTATTATTCTAATATTTGTACTTTATTTCTATAACTACATTATTTTTATACAGCTTCGTATTGGTATTATTGGATTTTTCCAATTTAGAATTTCTATTAGTGATTCGGAGTCTGGATCTGTGTTCAGTGTATGGCAATAGGCTCACCATTGGACCTCACCACCTATTCCATGGGATGTAAACGTAACTGGTGAGACGTGGGAATATACTACACTCCTCTGCCTACCCTTTCGGGGATTACAAGCGTGCGTTTGCTCTTGCTATTTATTAATGAGTGTTAGGCGTTTTGTACGATTTGTTTGGTAGAAATGTCAGTCATATATTAACGGCTAAATACGGAAATCGGTCTGCAAGTATCCTTCGCATTGTAAAAAATATAAATAGGAAGTGATTTCCTTCACAACATTACGTATATTTTATGATTACAATCCAAGGTTAAAAATAGGTTAATATCTAACGGGTATTTCCCTGACATGATCTATGATGGATTAACGGATCGCATCGGGCGCTTTAGCGGTCCACGGCACGATTTTCGTTAATCTCTCCTTTGACTTTCACTTGCACTCATGATGTCTAAATGTCTTTTCTGACTCACGGTGATCTGTTCCTTTTTTATTTATTTCTTGCTAGGTTTTCTCTAAGTTTAAGAAACTGGGGAAGATTAAAAAGTTTGAGAAACTGGGGAATATCAACAGTAAACGATAAATAGATTGATGATTTCCCTGACAATGGTTATAATGGTGACGATAATAATAATAATAATTGCCTCGTTGGTTGAGTGATTGCAAACGCCACTGCCGATCGGGAGGTCCTGGGTTCAAATCCCGGGACGGGAACTATTGGATTTTTATAATCCAGAATTTCTAGTAGTGACTCGGCGTCTGGATCTGTGCCCGGTGTATGCCAATAGGCTCACCACCTATTCCATGGAACGTAAACGTAACTGATGAAACGTGGGAGCGTACTACACTCCTCTGCCTACCTCTTCGGGGATTACAGGCATGATGTTATGTTTTTACCTTATTATAACTTGTCCGATTATAATATTATTTATAACCTTTAGCGTATCTCTGTTTGCAAACTATTGTCGTCCTAATTACATCCATTAGAATCTCCCGCTGGGACGTCCTCCCTGTAATGACGAATTGCTCGGAGCTACTTACGAAACTACTCGTATTCGGGATGGAGATTCAGATGACCCTAAGTTTTGTACATCCAAAAGAACTTTTAAAGGTGGTTGAAAACAGTAATTTTTTCAATATATTTTGTTGTGCCTCTCCCTTTCTACAAAATTAATTAATGAACTTTTTAATTAGAAATTGTGACTAGGCACATGAGTCCTTTCAGGTAATTTTAATGTAGGTGACCTACACTAATTTTATTATAATAAATGTATGTAATGTATATACTAGTTAAATGTGCTGTAATGTACATTAAACATACTAACGGCACAAATACTATCTTCAACATTTAGTTTGCTATTTGACAAAAAATGTATTGTATTTTTTTTTGTTACAGGTAGCGATTGAGACGTCCATCATGACGAGGCGGAAAAGTGTTTGTTTTAAGTGGACTCTAGTTTTAGTGTTAGTTATATTTAGTTCGTACGTTAATTCGCGACCTCAAGAAACGTCACAAGTAGCAGTATCCAGTTCGTTAGCGAATAGTGTGGAAAATGAAACCACGGAAAATCCCATAAGGTATAGATATAGGCACTATAATGTTAGCTCCAATACCCATAAACCACCCGTAAACCTAAGTTTTGTATATAAACCGGATTTCATTAGTACTAATTTTACCAACAACAGTATTAAATTAGTGAGAAATCTATCAGATACTTTATCGAAATATAATACAAAAGCCAATCACTCAAATCGTTTACCACATAGATTGAGTCGTGTGATAAGGCACAGATATAAAAATAAACCGCAAAACGATCAACATGGTAAACACAATAATCGCAATAAAAATTCCACTCAAAGACCTCTTAAAGATATAAAAGACACCTTAAATACAACCCCCAAAGAAAGACCCAGCAGTAACGCTAATAACGTTTTAACTCAAAAAGATTTAAACAAACAAAAACATAAACCGCTTATTAAAAAAGTCGTAACTAAATGGACAGATAATGCCATATTTGAAGATTTAGATTTTACTTACGAAACCACAATTTCCGAAGAAAATGATCAGAGTATTACAAGCTTCACTAATTCTCTTACTCCTGGTAAACATGGCTCAGACAATACTAGTCCAAAATCTGAATATATCAGTGATAAACGACTTCCCGACAAACGTTACAGACCTAGACCCCAATATTCAGAAGAAACCCAGGTTTTCACAAATAACGTTCAAATACTGGATAATTACCCATTCCCATCAACTAGGCCACCTTACATTTTTAATACTCCTACACCAACACCCATAATTACAAATGTTGGATATCCACAACCCTGGCCACAATACCAACAGCAGCCTATCTATCAGACTATACAAACACGACCAACCACTTTAAAACCTATAAAAATCGCTAAACCTGTCAAAAATAGTTACAATCACCATATCACATATCAAAATAATTATCCTCAGTACCCAAACTTTGAAGTGACGACGTTTCAACCAACGACTGCGTACACAGATAGAATCGTTATAAGACCAGAAGAGTATAGCGCATCTCCCGATGACTGTCCTACGATATTTCTTACATTGAACAACACATTCCAGGGACAGGGTAAAGAGGTTTGTCCGGATTTAAATATCGCTGTTAATACGAATGTTATAAATAAAAACGTAGTCGTTGAGTCCGACGAAGACGGTGATACCACACTTACTGACGTGTTTGATATTCCTTTAGCTGGGGATTCCGAAAGTGAGGAGACGAACCAAGATTATTTTGATTCGATAGAAAATCAAGAAGAGCCTGAAAGTGCTTCAATCGAAGCTACAGGTTTAACGAATTATAACGCAGCTAATGTAGCCGAATCAGCTGAAACAGGAGGTTATGGATCCCCAAGCGCGTCCTTATCCGCTTTAAACAGACCTGGTAGACCAAGTGATAATGATGACGATTCGTTTGGTTTATCGTCTATAATATCCTTCTTCAAACCCGCTTTAAATGCTTTCGCTTGGCTTGCAACTATCAATCCCCTCAGTTTTGGATTGTTGTCAATACTGGTAGCTCCATTGGTTCTATTAGTAGCGGGAACTTCAGGTATAGCTGCGTTAGTTGCTCCGTGGGCATTATCATATGGTCGCAAAGCACCAAAAATAGTTCATGTTTACAAGCCCCAGTGGCAATGGGACGATGAATATAAAGCTTGGCAATTAAACTCGTTTCCCGACAGGGAATGGAACCCTACAACTACTAGGAGTCGTGTGTTTTACGCTAACACGAGGAGAAGTTCAATCAGACCAACTTGGTTTTTTAAGGTCAAAGAGTTCATGCAGACAGTAACGGACATGTTGACGGTTATAGGAAACAATGTTCCAATGAAAGGTGAACGTAAAAGTATACGTAAAAAAAGAGAAACGTGGACGATTCGTGTTAAGTAGTCGGTTAGCATTTGTTTGTTTTTGGTTAAACAAAACACGATCGTTCGGATAATTTTTTTGTGTCGTTTTAATAATCATGTCTTTGTGCACTTCTGGTACAACTCGCACTGGTAGTAGAAATTACGGACCAGCGGGTATAATTTGGAAGGTGATTTTACATTCAAGAAAATAGCATTTTTTATTTGTGCTGCATGGTAAAGGAACTTTAATTTATTCAGATCCTTATTTTAATGCATAATTTTCATAGATCTATTGAGACCTTAATCGTCAAAGGAACATCAGTTTGAAGACTTTCTTTACAAGACGTTTACGATGCTTAATTATCAATTGATATTTTTAAGTATTTACCTACACACATACACTGATTTTCATATTAATTCTACACTATAAAAATATTCCTATAATTGAATACCATTATTACGATTAACACATAATTATTAAAGCAAATATTACATAATATATATTAAACTTAATTTTGATTTACTGAAAGCAATAACACGATATAAAAATAATTACTTAAAGTTTACTTTAATATATTTATTCTGAATTGTTCTTAAAACCAAGGTTACTTTTCCTTATGACAAAATCACACGACTCAATCTTATAATAATGGTTTTAAAAATGATAGAATTAATGTAATCTTTGTTTTAGGGACCAAAGTTTTAACTAATAATTATTTAATAGTTATCTTCAAGTGATTTCCTATTAAGTAATATTTATTATTATTATTACTGTGTATATATACATACGAGTATATCAGTATTTTTAGCTGGCATATTTTGGTGTGTATGAATGAGAGATGACCGAATTGAATCCAATGTCGTTAAATAAAATAGAAATTAAATTTATTAATAGTCTTGTTTTACAAATAAAACTTTTTTCCTCAAAATTGCGCACATTAGCTTAAATTTCACGTGAATGTTATACTAGCTAGTTTTTATCTATAAAACTTGACGAAACCATATTTTAAATCTTTGGGTGTCAGGAGCATCATTAGTCTCTCTTCGAAAGTAAAGGAGAGACGCGGCGGCTACAGTCAAACTTTTTTGACATCCATATATAATGGTAACGTATTTGAAAGAAGGAGTTCATGTTTAATATAACAGTGACGAACTTGGTCAGAATAAACTAAATATGTACATAAAGATTTTCGACGTTACTTATTTCATCAATCAAACTAAAAATATTGAATCTGAACAATCAAATAATATTAATTTTCTATTTATATATCTTATCTCACTCCGGGGGTGCTGAGTTCAAATCCATGGGGCGCACCTCTTTATAAAAGTGCGTTTTAAATTTAAATATCACTTGCTAACGGTGAAGGAAAA
>DWJK01000868.1:0-19265 GCA_018248815.1 Croniades pieria auraria | reverse complement strand
ACTTGTGACATTGACGATGAGAACGTAAATAACAAATGGTTTATTTAATTCAGTTTAAGGTGTTTGTAATACATATTACATATACATTTTAGCATTTTGCACTCCTCTATATAAACTATAACTATGTGCCAAATTTCACACTCCTGTCTGCACAATTTTCATAAAAAGCTGTATAAAGTTTTTGCTTCACATATTAATATATAGATTAATGAGCTCATTCTAATGAAATATTTCCTGTTAAATTCAAATACACATCATGATATTTTATTTCAAATAAATATTGTGTGTTTTATTTCTTGAAGTATATAAGTTTATAATACTAATGCATGAACTAATTAGTTACTTTCTTCACATGTAATGGCTTGTTAGATTTTCCCTATTTGTAGCCATCTCTCCCATTTTATAGAAGGTTTTGTCTATTTTGGAGCTGATGGGACTGTCAGCTTGCAATTTTAGTGCAGGATGGTTTTACATCTAGTGTCTATCATAACAGTCTTTACTAAAATATTTTTACATTTTATTTCAAGCCAGTAACATGATCAGCATCATCAACCCTATAGTCTTTCCACTGTTGGAAATCAGTCTCATGTCACAACAAAATACAAAACAACACTAAAAATTAATTTAATTTAAATGTGTAGTTAAAAAGTTAAACGGTACATAATATGTGTCAGTGACAATGAGAAAACCATTATGGCATGCTAATACTGCAATGAGTAACTCTGAACATCAGTATGGTGGATGTCAGTCTACCTCTAGTAACATTACTGCTAAATATATATATGTACCTATGTACCAGTAGCGGACACCATATCAATTATGAACATTGTATGGTCACAATGACTGGACAAAAATATTAAAACACATTTTCTTATGCTCTTTGACGTCAATATATCCTATATGTTGACGAGGAAACTTAGATTATGCTTTAATTTACATAAGAGCTAGAGCTAGGGTCCACGAGTGGATTACCTTTAAAAACTATTGACGGTTCTTACAGCTTCAGTCGTGTTTCGACAGTCGTAACGAAAGCACGCGGTTTAGCTCGCCTATTGTCATACGTGGAATAATAATATATTTTTCGATTTCATTTTATAAGACTACTATAATTTGCTTAACACTTTTAAACCCTACAAAATATAACTTACGACAGGTAATCATTCCTTTTATGTCAGTATCTAGTTACAATGCAATGTATTCGTTCTTTTACGATGTATACAGATCTAATGAATAAATAATGAGAATTTATGCGGATTTGGTAGTTAAATATCGACATTTATCATGGCAGTGGAGTTGAATGTGGCATAATAAAACTGATATGCATGCATGTAGTTAGACTAGAACGGGTTCTTAGAATATGGTTTTGAAAATAATTGGTTCCGTTTATCACTCTGTTTATCGTATCATGATATTACGTGGCTCGAATTTCTACTTAAAGCTTGTAATATACATATTTCGTCTTCCGCGAATTCCTTCGTGTAAATATAACGTTACGCTTGTATTCGCCCGAATGGTCAGGCAGAGGAGTGTAATACTGTTTACCAGTTATAGACCTGATATGGTTTTTCTACATTTATCATTCTTTTCGTTCATACATGCAGGTTTCGAAGACTTCTGAATCGCCCACCAATTGAACAAAATAGAGGCGATAATGAAATGTGTACATGAAATATTCTTTGTGAATAGTAATTGTTGCGTATTTTGTACGCAATGCCTACTTCGAGAAACAGATTTTGCAATTTTTATCTGTCTGTTCGTTTGGTCGTTTTGTGTTTGTTCGCTGATAACGCAATGATGAGTGGACCGATTGTAAAGAAATTTCGTGTTGTACAACACATTATCAGAATGAAAGTATTGGATATTTATTACTCCAGGAAAATCTATCATTTCCACGGGAAAATCCGAAAAGTGGTTTATGCATGAATTATATTAAAACTAGAACTTTTAGACGTTTTGTTGTAAATTATTTTACGTTTCGACTCTTGCTATGGTCATAGACAACTACCTTGGTGTTGAATTATAATATAATAGAGTAAGTGATATACTATGTATTGTAGAGAGGTAATGTGCAAAAACTTTTAAATGGCTTATTAATAACGGTAAAAACCTGTAAGTGACACTTAGAAGTTTGCAAATAAATTATGATTATTTTTACAGCGAAGAAGCATGTCATTCTCATTAAAAAAAAATTAGAATTAGGCATTTTACGTCATTAGACGTCAGATCAAAAAGTTAATGTAAGCTATAAAAGAATTGATATTTTAAAATTTATTTTATCAGAGATATTACTAGATTATAAAACTTATTTAAATTTCAAAGAAAAAAGCCAATTGTCTATTGTTTTTCTGAGTATTTGGGATTCTATGTAGTTTCACCTAGAACAAATAATAGGCTATTATAATTGTTCTTTATCATATCGTTATATGATAATAGGCTCACTCCTACTATACGGGAAATATGACATAATTGATGAAAACTGACATAATTGATGAATACTGACATAATTGATGAAAACTGACATAATTGATGAAATATAGGCGTGGTGTTAGGAATAGGAAGGTTAGATAGTATTGAGTATTGCCACTTGTTTTAAAATATACAACATGTCGCTCATGAAAGAGCGTATAGATTGTGCCAATGTAACATATTTGAAGTCACGTTTAACCTATATTAAGTACGCCATTGTCCTAAAATCTTCGCATAAGCGTTTTTGAAATTGGCCCGACAAATATAAAAAGTAAATTTAGAAAGAAATATCACATGTCGGTGCACCTGTTTGTAGAAGTTTGCCAATGTCTGGGTATTACCATGTTTTTTTTTTATGTTATATATACAGTGCGCAATAATATAAGCAAAATTGAAGTTATATATAAGAAATGTAAATCTGTAAGTATTTACTGTAACTGAAACCAAAAACTGAAGGCCGACCCATACCTAGAGGAAGAAAACAAAGGGAATAAATAAAGATAAGAATTATGTCATAAGGGTTGTCAGCCGACCCTACTTCAATATACGTACGAATAGTATTGTACTGAGGCACCCACACACGGCCTTCCCCAGGGTTAGAATATTTGTGCTCATGACATAAATTCTTAATTCGGGTGGAAATCGAACGCATGGTCCTTGGCACGTCGGATTCACTGACTACTGGACTAACGATCCAGTCGGTTCAGTGAAAAAAAGCGTAACATCCCGTCTGTAATTCCCGAAGAAGTAGGCAGACGCGTGTAGCACACTTCCAAGTTTCGGATATGTTTATGTCCCACCGTGAAATAGGGGTTGAGCCTATTTCTATTCACCAGACACAAATCAACAATCCGAGCTACTTCCAGAAATTTCTATTAGAAAATCTAAGTTAAAAAATCGAACCCAGGACCTTTCGATCAGTAATCGGGCTTGCAACCACTGAACCAATAAGGCAGTCTAGTAATGTCAACAATAATGTCTAAATACTAAAAACGTTAACTAAGCAAGTGTAATCATGTGTATTTTCGCTTACACAAACATCGTGGTAACAAACACTTGTACTAATTAACACGCGCATGCTTTTAATTTCATAGCTTTGCATTTCATTCTCATATACACACACGCACGCACCCACATACACACAATCTCATATCTCGCTAATCATGTAATGTGTACCACGATAATGGAGACAGAAATATTATGGAATTTTAATCCGCCAACAGTAGCAACACGCACTTGGCCAGTGTGTAACACTGTTGTCGGGACCGGGTCAAACAGCAGAGCGGATTTTGATCGTTTTAAAAATAGAATTTTAGCACATTTGACGTCTATTTTTACATTTCAATTGTTTTGTGATGGATTCCGAGTATTCTCGTTCCATAAAATAATCTACAGTCTAGTCAGAGGCGCTAAAAATCAAACAGCTGGACCCACTTGATTCTTTTTTATTTTATTTTATATGATTCGCGGCTCGTTAGTCCGACCCGCGAATAGTATAGAGAATTTTCCAAATTAAAATCCTCGGTAGTAGTTTCGAGTTTGGATTAGTGCAGAGTGTAGTTCAATGGGCTAGAACCCACTCCATTGTGGGACGTATAACATAGGGAGGCGTCCATTAATTACGTGAGGTGATTTTAGAGTTTTTTGAATGGTGAGATTTTGCTGTAGCCCCTCCACCCTCCAATCTCACATTAGATTTTTCAAAATACATGTATCTCTTAAATGTATCAGATTTATTTAAAAAAGAAAAAGAAATAATTTGCTTGAATAAGTAGACTAGAGTAACAGTGAAAAGTAAGTATTAAAGTACTTAAATCGTTACATAATATTAAATACCATTTTCTTGCAATTTTACTTTTGTTTGTTGCGAAAAAAAAATTACGTGATATTTGCCGGGACCGCCTCTTTCCCCAAAGTAAATGAGATCGGACTTGTGCACCTTACGTAATTAATGGACGCACCCTAACTAGTGATCAGTAGAAGTGCTGCTCTCCTATGTCTATTTTCTCGGGTAAATACAATAGCGATGTTACATTAAATAAAGATAGAAATGCTAATGTGTTACACGAGCAAGGGGAACATTAGCGCGCCCATAAATTAGGTTGAATGTTACCTTTTAATTATACATGCACACCGGGCGTACATGGTAATAATTTTAATTGAAATCACCAAGAATTATACAAAAAACATTTAATTATTGTATGAAACTCGTCCTAAAGTTTATCTATTTAGTTGTCATATATTTTTTTAGCAAACGGTGGACGTGATGCTGGTTGGTATTTGCGACCAGTCAACACAGGTGATGAAAAGTTGGAATAAGTACTTAAACCTCAAAATTAAGAAAAAGCTCCAGATAAAATATATAATGCTATAATAAGACAATAATAATATTATTATTGTACCATCACGCTATGTCCCTTACGAGGTACAAAGTGAGCACCGAGTGCCAAGAATCTCTGCCTCTTCGGACCTGAAGGGTTTTTTTACATTTATTTTTCTCATCATACACTCACGCCGGTTTCGGAGACTTGTGCCTCCCCTATCAGCCAGTATCTGACCTATTTGGTCAAGATAGTTGAATTTAGTCGCCTTTGAGAGCTACATCCATCAACATTCGTGTTAAATATCTATTACGTATTTTATTCTCGTTTAAAATGCTGCCTCGTTGGTCGAGTGGTTGCAAGCGCGACTGCCAATCAGGAAGTCCTGAGTTCAAATCCCGAGTCGGGTACTATTAGATTTCTCTCATTTAGAATTTCTAGTAGTGTCTCGGAGTTTGTATTTGTGCCCAGTTTGTGGCAATAAGCTCACAACCTTTTCCATGGAACCTAAACGTAACTGATGAAATGGGTGTGTACTACACTCCTCTGCCTACCCCTTCGGGGATTACAGGTGTGATGTTACGTATTTGAATGTAATTAAACTCATTAATGTCGTCATGCGTTTACAATAAAGTTGTAATTAAATACGAACTTTATGCCTAACATTGTTTACTGCCAGTTAACCCTGAGTGGTAAATAAAATTGATGTGACAGATGTGAAACTATTGTAAATAAATTCATCATCATCATCATCAGTCTATCTCAGTCCACTGCTGGACATTGGCCTCCCCCAATGAGCGCAAATAAATTAAATAATGTATAAATGCTCTATATGTATTTAACATATTATAATATATAATTAGTCATCACATATCAAAGGCGGCAATATCCACAATGTTAGATTTTGTAGAAAATAACAAATTAAATTTGTTTTACGCGAGATATTTATCGTATTGTCAGGATACTTTTATTATTTTTCAACCGTTCACATAAATGACTGAAGCTATGGGATATTGCCCGATTAGACCCAAACTTCGTATTTAATATTAATTTTTTGTGGGATACTGCCGTATTTGTCACCTAATGGTATTGCTCTGTACGCACTATGTTCACGTATTAACAAAATGATGGTAGTCCCCCTGAAGGCCGCCCGTACCCGCGGGAGCTGGAAGGGTTAGACGATGCTCACTAGCATCGATGGTCGGCGAGTGACGACCACAGACAACAACACCGTCGACTGACGGGGTGACATCACCGGGGGGCGGTTGACCCCCCGAGACTGCCCGGGTAAAGAGGAGATCCTCGAGGCCCGCAGACTCGCACCCATGCGGCGATATATCCGCCGCGGCGTACGAACGACTACTTGCGCGAAGGACCTCGTATAGGTCCGAAATTAGCCGGGCCTTCCCAAAAGAATCTACCTGAGTTAAACCGTTACATGTATAATAATGTTCAAAACTATTTTTCCTGGATATTTTGAATTTTAAAATGTAATATTTATGATAACTTACAGGACCAAAAGTTATTGTAGGTGAATAGATAGTATAGACAGACAATGGCCCAAAGATTACGAACGTTCCTGACAACACGCGCCGTGGCTTCGTGTATTTTGGCCTCTCTGTGATTAATTACTATTTAATTTACGTCAGGCCGTTTAAACGGAATACGTTTATAATATTCTAAGCCACGTCCCAGCTTAATGATCTGCCTTACCTTGCTTGCCAGTGTCCTCAGCAAAGAATTAGAAATTTTCATACTCTTTATAATACTCAAATGAAAACGTATATGATAGTCAACCACTTAAATGTTAAGTTTTAACAAAAGGGTATATTTGATTTGAATGTAATGAAGAAGTATATAGTTTAAACAGCGATAAGATAAAACACTCATTCCATAAAATTTAACAATATTGCGTACATCATCATCTTATCATGTCATCCATATGTTATGTAGCCATTTAACACGTGGTGATGTCTAGTTTTCTCTCGAGCTATTTACTGGTTGTAAATAACGTCGAGAAATTATTACTCAGACAAGCTACCAGTCATATACTAGTCGCGATTTTCTTAACAACGATTTTCATTAACATTCCTTTTCGATTTTCAAGAACAATACATTTAAACATCAAGACAATAACGAAACGCCGTACAATAGGATGCGATCATCGCTTAAATCATTAGCAACAAAGGTTTAACGATATAACAATTGTAAACTGATGTTTCAATTATCATATTACATATAGCAAGATGTTCTTTTTACTGACAGCCGTTCCAGAGAACAAGACAGATTTAAGGAAGGAATCATTTACTAAAATGAAAATTTTGTGGCTGTCATTAGCATCCGATCTCCGAAGGTCGCGGCTCCGCACGCAGCCGTCAGCTGCTTACGTTTACTTTACCAAGTTGCCCAAATGTAAATGTAATATATGTATTTCTTGGCATTATGAAGAATTTTGGGCACAGTAGGACAGACTTAGAGCCAGTAAGATACATCTTTAAGTGGGAAAAGTGGTAGAAGAGGAGGATAGGTAGAATTGTTCCTTCGTCCCTGGTTCATAACTGAAACAATTGATTTTGATGGGAATCGATATGATGATCTAGTTACTTTTTCAGAATATTGCTTTTTGACTCGTCAATAGTTAAATAGATTAAGTAAATTTTTCAAAGGCACTCGAGTTAAAACAACTGCTAAAAATAATATCCCCGCACTTAATTGAAATGGTGAAAATGATCTCCGGCTCCCTCGCACTCGGCGCAAAAAACGCATGATGGAAGAAACGTATCTGCAATAACCATGAGTAATTTCTTGACATTTTTTTGCAACATTTTCAACTTCCTATTTTTAATGCGGACCTCACTGCTCGCGACAAACATGACAGAAGATGCCAACATCTACTTACTATAAGATAAATTGTTTATCTTTCTGTATATTTGTATGTTTTATTTTTTAAGACAGACAATGTAGCGTACCGATAACCGGTGGAATAGGCGAGTTTTGGGGTGGAGACCGCGGCTAGGCAAACGTAGTGTAGGACGCCCTCCGGACCGGTGAGATAACAATCTGCGAAAGGCTGCAGGCAGATGCTGGATGCGGCAAACCGAGGACAGGGCGCGATGGTGACATTGGGGGAGGCCTATGTCCAGCAGTGGACTGAAATAGGCCGATGATGATGATGTTGAATGTAGCGTACAATTTTAATTTAATTTCATACCGTCATTACTAGTACAACCTGAAGTCAATTTGGAACTGACAAATTAATGAATTTAATAATGTATTCGAAGTTATATCGTACTTATTCATTTCATACTGAAATCATAATATTGTTTGATATTTACGTTTACGTAGCAATAACATTATTTTTAAATTACTGCTCCACCGCTGTTCCTTCAACGCTTAACGAGGCTGTTCCAGACCTGGTGCCATTAAGTTTCGTTTTAATGCCTTCATTAAGATAAACCTTTTGTGTTTTTGCAACATTATTTTTCTATGCAGTGTAAGGATTTGTACAAGTTTTGTACCTACCGTGAGCTCACTGAGCTATTTGTGTATAAAATACAGTTCCCAACTGTAATGTTACCAAAACTTAAGCAAATCTATTAAATTTTCACTTCAAAAATACCGAATTGATTTACGACTCGACGGGGAAAGTAGTTGGAATACTTTTTAAATTAAGTAACCACAAAATAAGGGATGCAGGACTACATAGAATATATTATAATATATACTATCGTTTCCAGTTTGTGTCTGTCAGTTTATAGTATACTGGTGTGGCCTTCACGCTACTTCCCATGTCTACCTTATCGTTCGGTACTAAATAAACATGGTTCTTAGAAGTACTGTTATAGATACACGATACATAGTCAACGTACTGAGTACTCAAGAGATATTAGTAGATATTTCGCATTATTCAGTAAAATGTTTTTATCGATTCGTAATAGTAAAGCAAATTGATTTTTCTAGTTACTAATCCATTGACACAGAACCACTCAAATTCTTTGTATTAAATCGTTTTCTGCTGGAAAACGCTGTTTTATGATAATTTCATGTTTCGTACACATGCTTATAAAGAGTTTTTGCGTGTTTTATAAATTAATAAACATTTGCGTGCTTTATAAATTAATACATTTATAAGACCATGTCACAGATAGCTTGGGACGAAAGTGGACATTTGACCTCTTGTAATACATCTATACAAATATATAAAACTTGACATTAGTCTCGCTCGACTAATTATTAGAGTAAACTTTCATTAGCTAGGCCCTAGAAGAAAGGCAATTTAATATTCTTTGTCTTAACGTGCTCTGCCTATCCTCGTGACGTCACACATGACACGTCCCGTGTCCCGCATTACATATGTATGTATGTGGCAGGTGCCACTCCGACTAACTACTATTTATTACATCCAGCCGTTAGATATTTAATCCGAGATAAGCATCCGAGCATTCACTTAATGTATTGCCCGTCAAGCTTCACGTCGCGCGAACCCACACTCTGTGCCGGTATTTACCAGTGGTTTTGGTCGGTGTATTTCTAAATTTTGGGTCTCCTCTCCTGGAGACCTGGAGAGGAGACCCAAAATTCCAACAGTGGAATGACAAATGGGTCGATTAAAAAAAAAAAAAAAATCTAAATTTGCAATTATGATAATATTTTCATTATTATTTATTATTATTGATCAAACCGTCACTGCAGGTCCCTTAGGAGAAGACAGAGAGTAGCGGACGTCAAATATCTCCAAGTGTCACTTCACTGTTAAATTAAAATTATAAATCATGGGGGGTAGAGTTTTTCATCGGTTTTTGTTCCTTTTTCAAAATCCTATTTTTATATTCCTAAATTCTTAGTAGTGTTTAAGTTATACCTAAGCGAAAAACTGAATGCCTTTTACCCCAATTTGTTAATAAAATTTGTAATTATTTAGGTATTTGGTAATAAACAATTTTGACACATTTTTCTAAACGCCATTCCGAATCAAAAGAGCAATCGCATTGAAGCGTTTCATCAAGAATTGATACTGATTTGAAGTTATGCACCAGATTATAAAATTGATGATATTGTTACGCACTATAGTATCTCGAAACTTTGTTATCTGTTATGCATTGCATATACCAGTATATACATACATGGGTATACATATAAGAGTATTGTAAGTTCTGATAAATTGTGATCTATGTAGGCTATTAAATATGGTAACATTGTCGGAGTTACTTGTGCCTTGTCAGTTCTGAAAGTTCTTTTTAGGCCTTTATTTATAAGCCCTATGGCGTAGCGCTCCATGAATATCTCAGAAGAAAGCTAATTCCACATGGGAAACGTAACATCACGCCTGTTATCCCCGAAGAGGTAGGCAAAGGAGTGTAAACACTCCCACGTTTCACCAGTTACGTTTACGTCCCAGTATGGAATAGGTGGTAAGCCTATTGCCATGCACCGGGCACAAATACGATAGCAAGTGATATTTAAACTAAAAACGCACATTTTTTAAGAGGTGCGCGCTAGGATTTGAACCCGGTCTCCCGGAGTGACAGCTCGAATTTCAAACCACTAGGCTATCACTGCTTATAAATTCCACATGGGAATTTATACATCGGCATTAGACATGAGTCCATAGGCCGAAGCGTGAAGAATCGCCACGTTATATTACATTATATTTTCTTCGAATGTAATTTGATAGACAGAAGACGAAACGGACATGAAGTCAAACAGCTCCTCAGAATTTTCTCTATTGTTAACCAGATGAAACACGCAGCGAGAACCCTTATATGTATGTATGTATCTAAGTATTTTTATGTAAGAGTTTATTAGTGCTCCAGATTTTTCTGCTTGCGTAGATTTTCTGTGCGAGGCCTTTGGCGATACGAGGGTCGTTAAGAATTCGGGCCGTTCCTCGGTTTTAACTCAGCTTTTAAATTATAACAACGTGTACAATAAATCAAATGAATACGAACAAGGTTAAATAGAATAACTCATCGTATATGTTTTCTTTGTTTTCTTGGAATAAAATACAGAAATTTATGTTTATATATATGTATATATATATATATATATATATATATATATATATATTTGTCTATATACATATATATGAGCGAAATACCACTGAAGGACTGAGTAACTCATCATGAGATCTCCGCATCTATATCCGATTGACCTGAAATTTGGTTATTCATTTCGGAACGTAGACGTTCACTAAGAACGGATGTTGCGATAATCCTATCCATAATTAATTTTTCGTCTACCATTACGCACATCCCTTCCCTCTCCTCGCCGGCCCTTCCCCTGAAGCCCATCGCACACTCGCTCTTCTCTCCGCTTCTTCTAGCTCCTCTTTTCTTATTAAAAAGTATAATAATATTATTTCGACAATATACCACAGCCAGCCACACATATACTCACCTACATCCACTGACACACATCCAAACCGGCCATGTTTAGAAACCGTTGCTATGGTAGCCGTTGGTGTTTCTATTTAAAAATTTTATTATAAGTTACTTGTTTCGGTAATTTTTGGTAAATTCTTGAATAACTAAATTAAAAAAAAATTATTATGTAATATTTTTAAATGTAAATAGTATTTCATTACAGGTTAATACTAAATTAACTTTTTACATATGTCTATTTTGCAGTAGCAATTTTTCATAAGGGACGATATTTTTCGATAGATCGAATGGAATACCTACTCTTTTCACAATGATCCAAAATTCTTGGTGT
This sequence comes from Croniades pieria auraria, assembly GCA_018248815.1. Classification (NCBI taxonomy): domain Eukaryota; kingdom Metazoa; phylum Arthropoda; class Insecta; order Lepidoptera; family Hesperiidae; genus Croniades; species Croniades pieria. The sequence goes on along the minus strand of DWJK01000868.1, from coordinate 7,767 downwards.
CGGAGCATGTTTATTTTCGTCTCTGTCTTTACTGGTGTACGGTGCCGTGTCGATGGCTTATAAGCGTAACATCACGCCTGTAATCCAAGGAGGGGTACGCAAAGGAGTGTATTACACTCCCACGTTTCACCAATCACGTTTAAAGTCCCACGGAATAGATGGTGAGTCTATTGCCATACACCGGGTAAAGATCGAAACTCCGAGTCATTCGCAGAATTTCTTAATAAGAAAAATCCAATAGTATCCGACTCGGAATTTGAACCCAGGATCTCTCGATCGGCAGTCGCGCTTGCAACCATTGGACCAACGAGACTGTCTCGACGGCTTATAAAATGAGAAAAAAATATTGTTATTCACGTGACCAACAACTGGGACCGGTTTAGATGCTACACTTAAATGCTATCTGGCGCCGTTTATAATACTAAAGATTTTTACGTTACAGAAATGTCAAAGACAAATACATATGGATCTATTTGTGAAATTATAGCGGCTGCAGAGCTATTTCCTTATCAGTTCGAGGTGTACCAAGGTGGCTGCCTTATAGCTTCGATTGGTGCAGCCGTTCAGGGAATAAAAAGATGACGCTTTACGGGAAACTATAATAGTGATGGTTTTGATGTTTATATTGAAATAATTGATCAACAAGTGGTAACAGTGTTCATATTAGTGATGATCATGTGAAAGAAAATAAAGATAATTTGTCCTTTTTAGCGTCTCAACCTCAAGAAAATGGGCCAGTGGTAGATTCAAACTAAACTGGGGACTCGCCGTGAAAAATAATGGAAGCGCATGCCATTACATATTACCTCATAGATGATGCGAAAATCTGTGTAATGACAGATATTCTGATTAACTGACTGATTGACTGTTCTGAATTGATAGATTGTGAACAACAAAATACTACTATACTATGTCTAACAATTTTCAATTCCACTACCAAGCTGTAAACCCAAGTGTCATTCAATTATTTCACGTCCAGCAGAGCGAGCGGTTATCAGCTAGTAAGAAGATATAAATATTATTTATACCTATTAACAACTGTATTCTATGATCTAACGTACAATATTAGAAAGTGCAGAACAGTCCCCATCACGCGCAAAATATAAAGAAAAAGTGCAAAAGCATTTCGTTTGCAATAGATAAAGATGGAATGGGTGGAGAACAAAATGAACGGAATTGCAAAAAATTTACCTAAAAGTGAGTCATTTGTTTAAATGTAAGATATACGGGGCGGACATCCTCTCGCCCTTCCAGTAATTAAATATAAGTTATGGATTTGATTACAATTCGGAACGCTGTCACTAATTCTCTGGCATTAAATAACTAGCAGGCGTCAGCGGCTAGACATGATTTATTGAAATACCACTCTGCGAGATATTGGCACAAATTATATTCCATTGGGCTTATTAAAAATTAACCATAGCTTTTATAACGAACATGTTTACAGAATGTTTATTTGTTCATTTTATTACAATTCCGGGCAGACTGTAAACAACAATAAAAGTGAACGCCCCTCTTTTGTGTGCTTTTGTATCCGTTAAAACGTCTAGTTTGTGTGTAAATTACATATAAATAAAGGATATATTTTATTTGCTAAACTGAGTTATGTTTCCCATGATTTGTTTGTGTTTATGTTGTAACATTTGGTATTCACGTTTGTGGCGTCACCGGAGTATTAAATAAATATTATTTAATTGAAAATATAATTTTTTTTAATAACTCGGCTCATTAGAAGATCATCATTGACATAATGACTTCAGAGGAAATATGATATTTATATTTTCAATATGTGATTGTATGGGGAATAACCGTAACAATCGGTTATGGTTATCGAAATTTGGTCGGTAGGCATGTCGAGCATTTTAGTACCAGACAATAGATAGAAATTGTGGATAGAGTTTGACATACTTCTATTATATTCTGTCAAACCAATCTGTACAGTTAATTTCATAACTAAGTATATTATACAGGAGTGTTTAGTATGATGAGTTTCAGGAAATGTTCTCGATAAAACGAAAATGCTGGTTGAGGATCTAATATTTTATTTGGTCGACTATACGAGATACATCGAGCTGAGATATTGGATTCCAAACCGTGTTGCAATAATCTAATCGATTTCATACGTAGCTATCAAGTAGGCAGAGTGTTGTAGGTTGTCTGTAAAGAATGTTTAATGATCATGATACAAATCTACGCGATCTCTGATTAACATTGAGCAAGTTATCTATGGGGTATAAAAGTTTTAGACATTTGACCAAATAGAAATTTATATAAATCTAATTTAAACGTTCTTTCCAATAATGTGTTTCCAATAATTTTATAATGTTTATTTTTTTGCATTTTTTGATAAATTGCACATAATATAATAAAATTACATGCACTATGGATACATTTAGTCATTCAGTACATTATAACTAGGTATTTCACTGTCACGTGCGAATTTCGGATCGTATGGACAAAGATAGTAAATATAACATGTAAAAGGTACAATATATAAACATGTGCGATATATCATTTATATAAGAAGCAAAGAATAATGGTCCTAAAATATACCCTTGCAGCATACTGAACGTAGAAGAATGGGGTTAAAATCTATTCTCATCAACCAAAACCGAAGACTGTCAATTATTAAGTATGACCGGCATCAAATTATAATGGAATTAGTAATACTCAGGGATGGAAGTATAAATAATAATAACCGGTGATTGGCCTCGTCGAAAGCTTTAGATAAATCACTCAACTGGAATATCATTAATTCAATTACATAGTAACAGTTGTCTATAGATATAAAAAATATTGGCTGCGATCTGTATTGTTTATTGTCTAGATAATATTCACTGATCATATAATATTTAGTTCACAAGCGATTCGAAGAGCTTGGGCAAAATATAAAGTACTAGAATAGAACGATAGTTAAAAATCACCTCACGTTCACCGTTCTATTGAATAGGCACTATGTCCGCCCTTTTCCATGTGTTCGGAGAGAGATCTGTATTTCGTGAAGCATTATAGTTTAGGGAGTGAAACAATAAGAACAACATTGTAACCAAACCTAAGTGGCATAGTAATTTCTTCGACTCCTTTTTCCCAAAGTATAGACAAGATTATTTTTACTAAAATTATGTCACATAGTTGTTTTATTGTGTAAACATTTTTCTTAATGATCTACAAGCATACATGCAGCGACAACAAGATAATTCATACGTTTATTTATATTAATACTAATTTTACAATAAATTAGGCCATCGCCATAAATGACAAATCCATGAACATGCTGTGTGGTCGGTGTATTCGTATACCTTCATGCACTATTGACTGCCAATCCTCGCACTAAGGATACTTCCATGCAAACACAATAAATGACATACTCGTATATTACTATATTTATCGCTACTACCTATACACGTTAACCCCAGGATCGGATATCGTCAGGGTTATATAGTCTAGAACTAGTTGCACAGTACTCTATTTTAAGCGCTACATTTTTAAAAGTTTTTCCTATGTTCCTTAGAGTCAGTAAATAGCGTATATACTGATATAGTGTGTACAAAATCGCTGGGAATTAAGCTTGGTTTATTAACATGGGATTTTGCAAGGAAGCACTTGATACAGTTAACTAAGACTAGGGGTATGTTCATGTATTTGTGTACTTCACTGAATAAAAAAGTTAATTATGTTACAGTGATGATGATGAAACACAAGTAGATAAACTCCAAGACCGGCGACAGATAACTAGAGGAAGGAATTATTAGTTTCTTAGAATTCGTTTTTATTCTGTTTGTTCAGGATTGAAAATACCTTCAATCAGGGTCAGGGTCACCCCACATGCATTAAGTTTATTAAGCTTGTCCTAAATTTGGCAAGAAAATAAACCTAAAAGCCTTGATTGTTTTTAGCTCATACTATTTATCTAGTGGCGCGAATGTATGTTGAGGTCTAAAGTTTTAGTTAAGCATGTATCATTTTTATATCACTATAATGATATGTTAATTATGAATAATAGCAACAAATATAAAATAATGTTTTTGATGCAAATCGAGAAAAAAATTGTAGCAAAAATAATGTAGGTATATAGGGTACTGGCTGTGGACATCTCTATAACGTTGTGTAGTAAACCGAAACCTTCTTCCGTACGATTGGATCACACAAGCGTATTAAATACGAGCGTGGGACGCTCTTAGAACTCCGTGTCTCGGATACCTGTTACCAGTCTAGTAATATCATTACTGAACGTCAACCTGACAAAGAACGAGATAGTAGTAAGCCAATTTGGCGTTCATAGTAAAGGCGATACAACTGTCTTCGATTCAAAACTGAACAACAAAAACTAAAGTTCACTCTCGATGGAATGAGCTTCCTAAAAACGTGTCTAAAAAGTATTTTGAAAGCAAACAAGGTATCTGTAATTCACGTAATGTTACCGATGTCTAGAGGCAACGGTGACCACATATAAACAGGTGGGCCGTCTGCCTGTTTACCGTACCTTTTAATGTATAAAATTAATGATTGGGGCGATCACACACAACGATAGTAAATGATTTCATTAAAACCTCAAAAGCTACAACCCCTGAAGATGAACTATGCGATCAGATAATCACAAGCTGAAAACACTCTAATCTGATCTCTCACAGACTCTCGCTTACTCTATAACGCATAACACTATGGTGTATCGATTACTATAACTATTTTTATCGTAACCATCAATATCGACTCTTTTATCGACCAATTGCTGGACAAGGATCTCCACTCAGGATAAGAAGGGTTGAGACCATTATCTTAATAAAATCTATACGCTGACTATGGCTTATGGAGGGGTTCTTACTGCAAATGAACTTACAATATTAATATTTTTCGTAAGTAATTCGTCGTCTTGAAGTCGTGCATGTATGAAGAGAACGATTAATGCAGAGGAAGCTCTCCAGGCCTATGAGAATAAAGATATTTGTTCCTCGTAATAATAATAAAATCAACCTCTTCATCCATCTCTAACAACCTCTACATCCGTTTAAAAAAAACTATATCCTCTATATCATCAAGAGTATCTTTCATAATACATATATGTTACAGCGCTGTGTAAGCGACAACCTCAACCAACTTTTTACAAATCCATCCCTAGGTTTTGCGCGATGCGCTGGGATACGCAGCCATATATTATTTACGGATTTAAATATACTTCTTCCACTGGTTCCAAATACACTCCGAAAAACAAAGAAACAATGAGGTGATTATATACGTACTGGCTTAATTCACGTACATAAGTGTTTCAGGATGGCCCGACTAGTTTCGAACCTATAGGTACGAAGTATAGGAAATAACACTATAACCTCCCGCTGATTGCAACGAGATCGCGGCGGTGATACTTCCGAAACTAGTCGAGACATCTCGAAAAACATAAGAGTGAAGCCGGTACATATAATGTCTATAAAGACTCGGGAAACATTTAGTAGTACAGCAATATTTTTTTTTTTGCATAATACCAAGCATAAACAATATTCGAAACTAATGAGACACGGAGTCTTATCTTGCTGTTGTGCAACTACACATAGCAATGATCCGCTGATAATTCCCGACATAACTCATATTGGTAGGCTACAAGGGTGTCAATGCCCAAAATAGCTTCACTCGCGTTTTAAAATTGATGAAAATCATTCTATAGGTTTTTCTATTAAGGATACTTTTGTAGTTGACTTTTTATGACATGTCAATAAAGCCCGAAAATAAAAAAATATGACGTATTTTATTCTATTTGCACTGTATTCTATTTTAAATACGATTGCAAAGTTATAATGAGCAATTGTTCATTGCAAATATTTGTTCTGTATCTGAGTGTAACAACTAGAATACAGTATTTATGTAAGTACATATCTATATGAATATATATAGTTTATCAGTCGTCTGGTTACCACAACATAGGCTTTCTTTATGCTTACTATCTTGGGAAAATATCTTGGGATTAGATATCCCAAGATATTTTCTTTTAATTGTTGTACTAGAAACTAAATCTTACTCGATTAAAAATGTACCGGCTTCACTCACGTACATTTTTCGGGATAACCCGACTAGTTTCGGACCTGTACGAGGTCCTTCCTCATTAGCTCCCGTCGCTTGCCGCGAGGGTGCGACGGGGACTGACAATGCTACTTGTCGGGTAATCCCGAAAAACGTACGTGAGTTAAGCCGGTACTTTTTTGATCATGTGTATAAATACTCACGAAACATTTAATAGTAAATCGTGCTTGTTGTAGAAGTATCGTTTTGTGTAAGCGAATTACAGCATATCTCTGGAATTACGTTCGGTTTGTACGAAGTATAAATGTAAGGGTAAGTATAAGGGCCCTTTTCGTTACAAAACAATAATAACAGTTTTAGTGATAATACAAGTACGCCTAAATATCGTCCCCTTTAGATTTCCAGCCAACCGATTACAAACTTAACACTCATTTTCCCTTGACATAAGTTTTGGTACTTCCCTTAAGACTATGGTACAAATTACAGTCAGACGACTGTAATTTGTACAACAGAACAGTCTAACACCGCTTAATTACGTCTCAAGTATCGCAACTTTCCTAATACTCGATTTCGAAAACGAGCAAGGTTCAGTCTTTTTTGATTTCCTCATAGGTTTAATTAATTACAAGCCCGAAGCTGCTTTTCTACGACGGAAATTTGGGTGAATTTTGTAAATAAATTCATTATTTCAGTTCAATAAAGAGAAAAACCAAAATTCGTACAATTAATTATGTGACATTGAATATTGCGTATGACACGGCCACCGGTGAGGCAGTCTCAGCGCATCTACGCCGGCCTACAGACGCGTAGCGCGGACGTAGCGACTCCACGCTACGATCTTACTTAACGGATTTGAAGTTTTACTACTTGTGAACCGAAGTGTTCATTACTGCTGTGAACTTTTTGAGGAAAGGGAACTATGTATATTAAATTCACTTTTAGTTGTTTCATTTATATTAATGTATAAATTAATTTTGGAACACAATAATTTTGCCTAAAATTCCTAAATATGTTATTGATTTCTTTCGTATGAATTTTTTAAAGCCAATAAAAAATACAACTAAAATCAGACAATTGCTAATAAATACTTATACATAAATCGAATTTTTAAATGAAAAATTGCATTAAAATTGACAGCGAGGGAAATAAAATTGAGGAAATTAAAATATATTATGTACTAAAATATAAATAAACGAAACAATTTAAAAAATGGAGGTCTTTCTTCGGGCAAACGAGACAGTGGACCAATTCTACTGGCGATGCACCAACTTGACATACTTCGACTGCACGGAGGAGGAGATGCTGTGGCATATGATGGGACCCAGGCGGCTACCATTGTCGAGAATAGTACCCATATCTACGTTCCTTTTGATGATCTTCTTGACGGGGGTGGTGGGCAACGTGGCGGTCTGCGTGGTGATAGTCCGCCACCCCGCCATGCATACTGACACGAACTACTACCTGTTCAGTTTGGCTGTCAGCGATTTGTTGCTGTTGCTGTTTGGTAAGTTGCTGTTTTGTTACCTGCTGTGCAGTACTTGCAGAACATCCTATTAATTTTTAAAACTCCTTTAAACTTTAAATTGAAAAGAAAGAATAGAATATATAAGTATGTTCGATGATCATTGAACACATGTATATACATTATAATAAAAAAAATCTTGTATTTGAATTATAGGACCACTAGCGGCCCGGTACGTGCTTCGCTACGTATAAAAGTGAAATATTAAAAAAATTTAATTGGAATATCAAATTCAT
>DWJK01000867.1:0-19278 GCA_018248815.1 Croniades pieria auraria | reverse complement strand
GTGCCCGGTGCATGGCAATAGGCTCACCACCTATTCCATAGTGGGACGTAAACGTAACTGGTGAAACGTGGGAGTGTACTACATTCCTCTGCCTACCGCTTCGGGGATAACAGGCGTCATGTTACTTATTAGTGATAAATTGATTTAGTATTGAAAATGTATTTATGGATCTAATAACGACTTTGGATCGGGAGGTATACACATGAGGCTCGTATATACGAACACAGGCTATTATAAAAAGCTTACTACCTTTCTGTCATAAATTACTTCAAAGTCTTATTCACACCCATTCTTCAAACGTGTTAGCTGTTATCACAATAATTACAGGTCATAAACATACTGAAATAACAATAGGCCAGCTGGTGATTGCGTGCTAACATTTTATACTCAAGCCTTCAAGTCCCAAGTTTAGAATTAACTGTATGATTTGTAGATTTTCGCAGCAAGATATTTATGGTACTACAGAATGTTAAATATAATCCAAATCGGTCATTCGATATCGCTGCACACGTGGTGGTCGTTCTCATCGTCATCAGCCTACCTCGGTCCACTGTGGCATAGTTCTCCCCTAATGAACGCCATCGCGCCCTGTCTTCGTTTTGCTGCATCCAGCTTCTCCCAGCAGCCTTTCGCAGACGTCGTCCCATCAAACCGGAGTGACACATACACATAAAAAAACAGTATATGTACATATAAAAACGTATTAGTACATTAATAGGTAGGTAACGAATAAATGCGCAATCAACTTTCCCTTATTAGGATTTACTTAAAATCGCTTGATCGTTCTCAAAATAAATCGTTAAAACATCATCAAGAGTAAGCTTCTTCGTAAGTAAATTAATAAGGTTCATGGATTTTTTTAACAATAAACGAAAAACAGTTACTCTCAAACAAACGGTGTATCAGTCTTTCCCGAGTATAGAGCACACTTCGAATATGGAATAACGTCCCTGGAAATCCATATCATCAAGGACTGTTACCAAACCAACAACGTATCAAAGCTCTGACTAATTCGAGAGTCTAGTAACTTCCAGTCATTTTAATTTTTAACATTACAATCAGTTTGAAAATTCAGAATACAGTTTTAAGTTTTCACTTCTTTCCACAGTCCTCATGATTGCCTATTTTTTTCTAAATTATTTGTCAGCTAATAAGAACCCTCAAATAAAAGTAGAGATTTTCATTTGTTTTCTCTTCTTGTACCGATCTATTCAACTATTTCGCCGCGGTATAGCTTTGTGGTCAAACTATAATTAAATTACTATTGCAAACTAATATGTTAACTAATCAGAATATGATAATAAAAATAAACAGAAAAGTAAATTTTTGTTCATAGAGATGTGGTTTACAGATGTGCTACGATGTTTAAAGCTTTTGACATTACCTTATTCGCGTATGAAACCGTATTTAATCCAAATGCGAGGTGCGAGTTCAATATGTTCCATTGTCCTTCAAATTCCATACGCATAAACTCGCATACGTCCCCCCGCCCCGCAGGCCGGTCGGACGCTAACGTGGCTACACCGTAGTCCACTTTCTCACAGTACATTGCCATTAAATTGATCGTCTGAATCTATAAATAATCGCTTTGACATCGTTAGTACTGTTCCTTCATAAATTAGTTCAGTAGGTACCATCAAATGTACTTACGCGCTATTACCGTCGGCGCACTCGTTTACCTGTCTTCCCCTCAAATTGCAATTGAATTTAGAAGATCCGCAATAAAGTATATTTCTCCATATTAAAAATGTCATTTTACGTTTCTAAATATCAGCTCCGCCTCGAAATTTAAGCGACCTCGAAAAAGAGGGGTGGAAGTCGGCCAGTTCGCGCTCGCGATCGGACGCGGTGAATCGTTTAAAAGCCACATATGGTCGTTAGGAAAGAACGAGATGGCACCTGGTGGGCCAGCATGAACTCGCGCAGGAAGGCGTCCTGTTGCGCGCGCGCGTGCGGCGAGGCGTGCGGCGCGTCGTGCGGTGCGGCGGGCGCCAGCGGCGCGGCCAGCCAGCGCGCGGCGTCGCGCGGCGCCCGCAGCGCGCCCGCCAGCCGCCCCAGCGCGAACTGCACGTGGTCCGTGGACAGCCGCCAGCCGCTCTCCGCGTACACCTGCGAGTCTTCTTATTATTTTATTTGCATTACTTTTGTTATTATCGTCTAGGATAATCGTCTACGTGTGTCGTTTTTGTGAGCGACCCGTTTTAGCCCCGCTACGTTATTGGATTCTGTAGAGCTAGGCGGTTTGAAAGTATTCCATCTGTAGTATTGAAAACCCTGAAGCGATCGGGGTGGACGACGTATTAGAAGGTTAGACGATGAGCGTGCTTTTAACTATTATACCTGATAAGCTTGCTTGTAGCATCTGTACGCGTGTTTCTTCTGCCCGGCCTTGGAGAATCTGTGGCCCGCTAAAACCATATGAAATGCATATTTTCGACACATGGCCTTCGTGCCCGGCCCCTGAAGGAAGCACAGGGCGGCCTGCTCCAGAAGCATAGCACTCCGCAAGTCGCTGTCTTCTGAAGTCATGCGTATCAGTTGCTTGGCCGCTTCCCCGTACAAGCCCGACTGGACCAGGCACACGGCCGACAGCAACGTCGCTCGCACAGCGTACTGGACCATCCTTCAAGAAGAACATTTGTTAAAAGTTACAAACAAGTACTTTTAATCATGTATAATAGTATTGTTTCTGTTCTCTGCAGAATATTTATAGTAACACCACGTAACACTCTCAGTGGTAGAACTGCAGCGTGAGAGCTCCGCCAATAAAGTTATCGTTTACTTGTTATAAGTTACAGCTGATATTGGGTAAGTGCAAGAATCACTGCTGCTGCTGAACAACTAATAAGCTGTATCAATGTAGAAACAATTGCGGCTGTGCACTCTAGAACTGGCCCACGGTGGTGGCAGCGCTGGCTGCGCGCCGCCAGCGGGGCCGACCCGCTGAGTTCGGTGCCAGATAAAACCTCGTCGGCATAAGCCGGTTCAACAATATTGTACAGCTGGTTTGCCCGCTAGCTCGTGTGTCCGCCGCTGCACCTCTGAGCTACGCGGTGCAGGGTGGTCTTCGGTGGGAGAAGAGAAGGGTTGCAGTCGGCCTCCTGGCGAGTTGCTGTATTACAGTAGGTGATTCCAAAAAGTTAATGAGACTGGAAATACCGGCAAGTATTCGAATACGTAACGATGCTCTCTTCCATGTAGCTGTGAGTTTTACGGTTGGCCTCTCCTGCCATAAATGCACTGATGGCGGCCATCTCCAAAGCCCCAGCGTAGCAGAGCCATGCACTGTCAGCGTAAAATTCTCTTTTGGCAGTATGGTAGGCGTCGAATGCTCTTTGCCACTGGCCGCAAATAAACCACAGGTCGCCCAGCCTGCGTAGTTGCAGTTCTGGGCAGTCAGTGGAGTATCTGTAATGTGTATTACAAGTTCAATATGATATAAATACAGGCAGTGCTCGGATTATTGTTTAATATTACTGAATTCTAATAGGTATTTACATTAGCAGTGTTCCACATATTCGCAGAGGTAGATAGCGCCGTAACATTATTGTATAATTGAAAATGTACGTTCGAAAAGTTGTAGGCCATTGTGTATGTATGCTATTGCCATTATGGCAATAGCATTATCGCCTACTTGACTGCCTCGTTGGCCTAGTGGTTGCGAGTACGACTGCTGGCTGAGAAGTTCGGGCCTCAGGTCCCGACGTGGAAGTACTACTCTCCACTGCCTACCTCTTCGGGGAAGTATAGGCGTGATTGGATGTAATGTTGAATAGCATTATTGTTAATAACTTACATCACAGTGTTATTGACGGTAGTGCTTCCAGATTTTCCTGTCGTGAACCATCTCTTAGTCGCTGAAAGCAAGGACCTGCTAACTCCTTTCCTATTAGCCACCTTAAAAGGATATACAGATCGTTTCAAAACGTCTTCCATTAATATTCCGAAGTAACATCCGAAACATGGTCAGGCGGACAAAAAAATAATTTACATTTAAGTTTTGTTCGGCTACAAAGTTATTAATCTTTGTTTTATCAATTGTAAGCACAATGACGGGACACTGCCAAAGTTGGACCACACTGGTATTGTTCCTTATAGAAACCATACGTTTCAATTTCCGCCGCGACCTCGCTGCAAACAGCGGGAGTTCATGAGAAAGGACCTCGTATATGTCCGAAACTAGTAGGGCCATTCCGAAAAACGCACGTGAGTTAAGTCGGTACATATATAATCATGTGTATAAATACTCACGAAACATTTAATAGTATTATAAAACCATACGTTTATCAAACAAACTTATTTATATACTTAGCCTGGCCATAAACACTGTTACAATTAAAAGTAAACAAAATATTACTTTTGAATTTGGAATCTGTCATTTTTATACGATTGTTCATTGCGTTTTCTTATTTTCCCGCCAATATATTGTAAAATGTAATGTGTTTGCCGCAAATTTCTTGAATGAGCATAACCTGAGAGGTTTGAAGTGCAGATCGTACTAAGGTGTTCTTGCTATGTCTAAAAATTATTTCTCTAATCAGTTTATAAAGCTGCGACATCAACCATTAAATACTCCGACAGGCTGTAGTCGCGCAGCTACGCGTCCAGTCAGTCCGACCGCATACTTTACTTGTTTTGTTGAAGCTACAAGACGGTACGAAATAAATAAGATACAAAAACGATTACCATTTCCGACAGTTGCGCTATTTGCTTCTCCAGATGGGGTAATAAAGCCTTTTGAGCATAATCTTGCAAGAAAACTTTGATTGCGTCCACATCACTACAATGTAAAGCTGCCCCGTGTATTTCGGTAATATTTTCTAGTGTTTTTGCCATCACGAAAATGCTGTCTGAGCTTCCAGAAAATGAATACGTCTAAAAAATTATACATTATAAGATTTTTATGCTTATAACTAATGTAATCAAGATATTATATTAGCACTTAATACCTGCAAACTGTTAGCATTGTCATACACTTCATTTTCATTAGTGGTCAAAGGGTGTGAGCCCTCATGTTGTACAGAAGGTGTAAGAGTATTCTGCTTATCTTCTAAAACGAAAGAAACCATAGTACTATTAAAGTCATCCCTATCTTAAAAATAGTGTTATAGTGATATGAAAATACATAGATACCAGAAAGGATTGTGTTCAGTGGATTGAGGGCAGCTTGTGACTCCGCTGGAGATGAAGATAGATTTGTTTGAGAAGAGGAAATATCACTCTGAAAAGCCAACATATTATATTACTACTCGTATCTTATACATAATATTAATAGCGTAAGCCGATTTTTGTACCAGTCATTATGGGACGATAGCTAGAAATAAAAAATCGGTTATGGTCTCATTTTGAAAAGCTGCAGCCATAGATGTGCAGAAAAATAAAGAGGGCTCTTGATTGCAATTTACTAAATTAATTTCAAAGAATTAATTTTAGACAGCGAAAAAAGTTACTGGCTGGTTAGAGAGCGGCGCTACGGTTGTGTAAACAAAAAAAAATTAAAAACGTGCGAACCTACTACGACATACGTTGTACGTTATTTTTGGGTTTTTAAAAAAATATTTAATAACTTTTAATAGTGTGTAATCAGTGGTGAAGATGTTTTAACACCACGAGAGTTCATGAACATGTTTATCTCGAAACAAGTAAGTATTACTTTTTCGCTGCTGACGTGAAAAATTTATTTAAAAAAAAAAAAAATATGACTACGACTTTTTAAACAAAAACACTAACGTCTCGAGTAGCTCTCCGAACACTGGACATGACAAGCCATACATTGGATCGTCTGTTGTTTCGAAATTCCTAAAAAATCTGTTGAATAAACGCGAAGATTCGCGGGCGACCCACTAATAGTGAAATAATATTATAGCGAATTTGTACATGCAATACAATAAATGAATATTAATTGAAAGACAGTTACATTCATATCAGGTGTTCTCTTGATGAAGGGAGCCCAGAAATCATTCACTTTAGTATCAGCTGAACCTTTTGAGTTTATTGACAACATGAAACAGCAGCCAGCTCCAAATGTTAGCTTCAGGGCATCGAAGGCTGCCTCACCTCTGTAATAGAAATAAGAAGAAAATAAAATTTAAAATATCTTCAGCTTGCAACAATATGAACTGTTTACTCTTCTTAATCTGCTTATGAGTAAATATCTTTAAATAAGTCATGTGAGACTATGGTGCTCAGAGATCTGATAGCTGTACTGACATATTTCTTAACACATATCTATGTGGATAATTATACAGATAGTCAAACAAGAAACACTATTACTTTTTGCTCGTGATTTTTCTGGTAGCACATGAACACACTTACTTTTCTTTAGTGACAGCTGACACATCATGTAAGAGAAGGTATGACTTCAACACTCCATTGTTGAACCACTTGGGTAGCTTAGGGGGTGTTACATTTTGATATTGGGCATATTGTTGGTTCAACATATTACATGTGTCCACTACATTGTCATCTAAAGTAGTGACTACTATTATGCAGGCCAGGAAATGCTTTGTAAATTCATGATCAGATGGAAACTGGACTTCAAAGTAAGTTTCCCTCCAAGCATCGAACCAAGGTGTGGCATGAGGTACATTAAACCTATGTCCTTCTGCAAAGCAATAATTATATTTAAATCAATCTAATGTATATTCTTGTATGAGCACTGTGTAAAGAACAACAGTTGGACATGCCTAAATCCAGAGTAACAGTTTTTTCATCATAGTTATGCAGCACAGCATTGTTTAGTTGTCTTCGGGCTTCAGTAGGTTGCAACGGCTTCCAATTGACATCCCTCATGATCAACTTCCAATTCTTAACAGTACAAACACTTCCACCTGGCTCCCGAAACTGACCTGCAAAGGTAACACAAATATTTACAAAATGTGTTTCTTATATTTCTTATATAGACTGCCTCTTTTGGTCGAGTGTTTGCAAGTGTGACTGCCGATCGGGAGCTCCTGGGTTAAAATTCCATGTCGGGTACTATTGTATTGTTTTAATTTACAATTTCTAATAGTGTCTCTGAGTCTGGAATTGTGCCTGTTGTATGGCAGTAGGTTCACCACCTATTCCATGGGACTTAGATGTAACCAGTGAAATGTGGAAGTGTATTACACTCCTCTGCCTACCCCTTCAGGGATTACAGGTGTGATGTTATGTCTTTCTTATATGTAAACCTTTATGAAATAATTACTTCCTAAATGTAGACGTCCATAGTTTTTTAAAGATTCATGGGAATTAGTTGAGGTATATATTTAATTTAAAGTAAGGTTTTAAAAAAGAACTGAACTTTTTGCAATAGATATCTGTCCTTTCCACAAAAATTGGTGCTACTTTAAGAATATTTAAAAACAACTGAAGTTTCCCCCCATTTTACACATTAATACATTGCATAAACATTTGAATAGACACATACTATATTACACATATATATGTACATATCTTATATCTTGTCCCCAAGTCAGTTGTTAAACTTTATTTACTTGCAATCTCTGGTTAGGCATAACTGGCAATGTACAAAATTTCGCCCCTATGAATTTATTAAGCCCATATAAAAAGTATTAGAATTTAAGACTGTCATATATATACATATTGACACATCCATGGATGTAGACAGAGATTAAGGATTTCCTATTCCTACATTCATTAAAAACATCATGTAACATGGTCTATTGAAGGAACTACTTATATGGTTTAATTTTAAGATACCTCTGAAGTTATCCAAGAAAGTATGTATATCTCTTCCAACTCTACACACACCTTACTAATATTTTTCCAAGCCAACTAAGCATCCCTTTCTTAATCCTAATCATTACATCTTCTTTCACACCATGTCATTCTCTTATTATAACATTCTAAATTTTATTATCTATGCGCACATCACAAGTACTTCTTAATGATCTCATTTCTATTGCAAAATTCTATTTTCATTACATCTCTGCTACATCCAACATTCACTATCATACATTAGTGATGAAACAGTACTCCTCTACACAACACCACCCATGCCTTTTTATATGTGGTGGTCACTAAGAGAGGAATACAAAGACCGGTTCACTTTATTACCAATTGTGATTCAACTATCAATATCCCCCTCATGCTTACCATCTCCAGTGAATAAACATCCCAGATATAAAAACTCATGCAATTGCTCCACCCCTATTCTCCAATCCTTATGTAACATTCTGTAATAATTTCAGCCCTTCCAAAAAAGTTGTAAATAATAACTGGTCTAAGTATTGATTATTAGCATAAAGAAGACAATTGGCAAGTAATTATCATCCTCATAATATTTAATAGGGATAAGTCAAATAACCTCGCCTTACTTCGTTGTTAAGTAATTCTTTGAGGGAGTCGTTTTTGCTAATACAGGCACTGGACCTCACATATACTTGTATATGGTTGCCACATATCCCATACAAACATACATTTGACATATAAAATTTACAATACTTTATTTTAGCTCAGGTTTTAATTAGCTATTAACATAGCGAAATAATTGAAGTTATACCTTCCCAGTCCAAACATGTGAAGGGTTGCAGCAATTCACAAAACGTGACATTGTTTTTAGACACAATATTCTCCACTTTAGAACTGCATAATGTGGCGATAATAGGGGAAAATGAACTCTGAATAAACTCCTGTGGCGTTTTGGCCATTCTCAGAACAAAATGCAGAGTAAAATATATAGATATGTGCACGTACAATTAATTTTTATGAAAAGAAAGATTTTTTAATTGTACCGTACAAGACATTATCTCTTTGTTGTTGATAATGACAATATAAATAATATGTTTTGTAATATTTCCCTGAACTGCACCACTAATATCACAACGAAAGCAATCTGTAACAAGCAGTTCCACTATGGTTTTGACAACTCAATCTGTCTCTGAAATGTCATTGTAAAAAAATTGCTGTCAATTGTAGGACTGCACGCCAGAGGTGAAAACTGTTTAGTCTTACAAACTTTTAAAATGACTTCGAGGGTAGTTAGCGAAAAATTTTTCAAGAAATATATTTATTACGATTAAAATGTATCAACGTATTAATATTGTAATGAAATTGTCCAAATTCAAGTATTTCATAAGTTCAACAAATTTGACATCATTCCATTAGGGATTTATAGATTTTCCGCGAACTAAATTTTTCGAATTTCCAAACCAAATACAAACCAAGTACCGAAAATACCTTCTATTTCTACTACGAACCTTATGTGGGAACCATAATAATTTATTTTATTTTAAGTTTCATCACGCTTGTAACTCCCGAAGCAGTACGTAGAGGAATGTAGTACACTCCCATGTTACACTAGTTACGTTTACGTCCCACAATGGAATAGGTGTTGAGCCTATTGCCAAACATCGGGTACAGATGTCGACTCCGAGCCATTATTAAATTTTCTATTCGAAAACCTAAACAAATAAAATCGAATAGTACCCGATCCGCGATTGAACCCAGAACCTTTCGATCTGCATTCGAGCTTACAACCACTAGACCAATGAAACAGTAAAAAAATCTATTGTTGTAGAAATTAAAATAATAATAATGAATAATATAATGATATTCGATATACACTTTTAACACATGTCTATAAAGTACATAAATATATATTCTACCTTCATTATTTCAATACTATTGTATTAGAAACCAATTAAATTCCATCCACAAGCGATAGCATCATTATGTTATATGTATTTGTTATTATAAGTTCAATTAACTAATCATATCAGTTTACGATTCAAACTTTAAATGTAAAATAGTTTGATTTTATATTTTGCACATTCACAATGTAACGGAATGTCTCGTGCAAACGTTTAATAACCTGGTTAATTTATTTTATTTTTAATGTTAGTAATAACAAGGACAATATTATTTCCAATTAGTATTATACATGTAAGCCATTATTAACCATTATTTTTCATGACTAAAATTTTTAGGTGCTATTTTTATGGATTAGTGTGTGACGTTTACAAACCAGCATTGTAGTGCTGCGCACATATGACGCACGCAGTTTTTGAACGAACAAACGTCAGGTCGGACTTGCGTGTGCTTACAATCGTGAATTTTGGAATATTTACGTAGTTTTATTTAAAATCTAGTCTTTGCCGCGACTACCAGTGATGGCTGGAAAGCTGACACAATTCGAAACCCCCAGCTCCGCTAGCTCAGATAGGTAAATCGTGTGCGCTAACCTAAATTATTGTTTGTTTGTACAGCTGTCTGGCGTCAACAAAATTTGCGAATCGTTTTCAGTGCAAGCATGGCCATGATTGTGTCCATGCAGAGTTTTGATGTGCGATGTTTCAGTGCATCTCTAGATTAACTCAAAGTGCGCCCTAAAGCTCGCCGCTATCTAAAATCATAACCTATGCAACACGCATTGTGATTTATTTTTAGACATTTATTTAGTACATTGGCAGCTTGCTTCCCGCTGTAAGATTGCTCCGTGAATCAGACACGTGCTCGGGGCCTACTGCCTCTTGAAACGTGTCGGTATCGCATGAGAAAATTCAAAATTCTAGAAGAAATGGAACAAGGTTCATTGATCTTCGCGAACCCGTAAGATATTTGATGAATTTTATTTTAGATCCTCGCCTGATCTAGTTTACGTCTTTATTTTGGCTTCTGTCACGTTCGACGCTGCTCTTTTTACGTATAATTTGCATTAAGTGTGTCTGCTTATTGTGCAATACAAATTATCAATTAAACTCCATGATCTTCATAAGCATGTCATGACGCCTCACACACCTCCAACAGTGAACAGTGAATATTTCACGCCAAAAACAACCTTGAGATAAAAACAGTAAACACATAAAAACTGTTTACCTCATATCAGTCAGAAATAGATAACATCACAGCTTGTGATAACTGGTACAAATAGTAAAGTCTTTACATTATGGTTGTGCAGGTAAACAACACAATTAATATGCAGCTGTACATTTGCTTTTTTGCCATATACAGCCAATAATGGTAGAACTGATCGTCAAAATTATATGGATTTCAAAATTTTAATTAAAACAAATAACATCTTGGCTTTTTAGCACTCTAGCACCTTTCTTCAGCAATTAATTGTTTATTAAAAATTTATTCTGTCCAATCTTGCAAAGTTAATAAGTTTGCATAGTGGTATCTATATATCTATATATATATGTATGTATGTACATGTGTATATGTATGTATGTGTGTATATATATATATATATATGTGTGTGTGTGTGTGTGTGTATATATATGTGTATATGTATGTATGTACATGTGTATATGTATATATGTCAGTATGTATGTATGTATGTATATACATACAGACAGGTACCTTTATCGCGAAAAAAGTAATTGAAGGGATTGAAATAGAGAATGAAATTTTGTATGGGAGTTCCTGATTATCGAAAATAAAACATTGCCACCTTGTACTTAGGGACTTAGTAAGAAGTAAATAAATATTTGTTCTAGAATTTTTGAAATTACGATCTATATAGAGATTAAATAGTAGATGAAGGTTAACATGAAAGTCCAAAAAAATTTGTGTATGTTTATTATGCGTCTATTTATTGTGGCGAGACCGCGGCGAAATGCAAAGAAGGTATCTTAAAAAAATCAAAATGCTGCTCAAAGCAACCATTCCACGCGACGAGGTCCTGGACATAAGCTAGTTTTATTTATATTATCCATTATCTAATTTTCTAGTTCACTTCAACTTAAGAAATAAATTAAAAGTGGTGTGCATTATAAGTTATCAGTATTAATCCATACTTATGATGGATATCATTTAATCATAGTAAATATTTGTTACACACCACTTACATGACTAATAATTATAAACATAATTAAATAATACATATAACCTTACTAGTACTTAAATTGAATAATATTTGATAAATAGATATCGTATTGGCTCTTTAACAGTTGGTTTGAAACCTATGACTTTTGCTATAAAAGGAAGATAGACTTATGTTGATCATCAGTTGTTACTGTGAAGAGTGTAAATACGTTATTCTGTCTGAATTTATTGTGAAACCAATATACAAGTGTCATACATAAATAATTGAAGTAAATCTATAAGGAGTTTCTGCTGGCCATCCGTAATTCTTCTGGAATATATAATATTTTTATAATACATATTATATTTGTAAATATAAAACACAAGATATCAATGATTATATAGTTACATAAACTTTCTTCTGGCTTTGATTGAATATTCATGTGACAGGTCTATAGAATATTGTGTTTTATGAGGGATTCATGGTATCTTTATAATTATATCAATTGGCATACCCATTGTTATTTGAACTGTTGATCTCAAAACTATCCTTATGCTTAATACTTATTTATCTGTTATGGAAGTAAAATATTGAGCACAGCCTTTTCATTAAAGATAAGAATTATGGCTTCTCACACCTCCTATGCTGCTGTCCTTAGGTAGCCAGGGCATTTTGTCATGTCTAGGTACACTGTACCATGTGGCAAACAGCCCCACTGGAATTAGTGACCTCTTACAGCACCCTGATAACCCACCATGGGGTAGGGGGATGTATCCTTTATATGCCTTGACTCAGAACATAAATAGCATTAAATAAAAAAATCTCACGCCAATTACACAACACATTTAATATTACTTATGTTAATGATTATATATGGATTTAAAATTGATTTAAGGTCTTGGCACTATTCATTAGCCACAGGACAAAATTTCTGTTAGTAAAAGTTATGTAATAGTCATTTTCTATGCCAATAATATGTAAATTACAAAATGTTTTCTCATTTAAAATAAAGAATATGCTATGGTAACGATAGTCTCACATATATGACATTACAGAGGCATGATTTATTAACATCCATTTTAAATTTAATATGAACCTTAAAAATTTTTATTCAAGCAAGAATATGATAAGATTTTAAATATATATAATCAATTACCTGAATCATAAATAAAAAGGTAATACTAGCAATTTTGTAGGTAGTGGTAAATGAGAGATAATTTCCATTTAAATTCTTGGGAGATAACACTAACTTAAACTTTATTGACTACACATGATGTTTGTGTCTCAGCCTCCATTACAACTTTCACTCAACTTTCAAAGAGTTTTATTCAGTTTTGAAACAAAACTGGTGAAATGTGGGCGTGTATCCTCTGCCTATCCCTTTGCAGATTACAGGTGTAACATTACACTCTTATATGCAATTTTTTCCTACTAAAATATTTGCATAACCCTGACAGGAATTAACACTTTTAGTATCGATTGCAAAATTAGCACACTATATAAGTGATAACTGGCAAGACACATTCATGTAAATGTCCATTGCTCACTCTAAATAAAGACTGTATCTCATGTTAAGGACATATTTACTTCCCGAGTTACATTTAGCTCTGGAGGACTAATGATACTGAAATCATTACAGAATGAAGAAAATCGAAAGTTTGTCTAAATATAGTTGTTACAGGGCTTTAACCTTGTAGACACAATTGTTTTCAATGTTGAATTTGTAAAAACTGTCAACAATAACAGAATTGGTACAAAAGAAATTCGTCTGATGTTCATAAGACCTTTACATATTCACCTCTCTTGTTGCCATGCCTTATGTCACTACCAAACTGAACCTGCACAATGCACTTTTGACTTATGATATCATGTTATTTACATATACAGTGCTCATACTGTACGATTTAAAAAATTATCAATGTGTTTTTATTTTTAGAATATATTATCACTGTTTTAAATGTTTTCTGTTTTGTCCATATATATAGTGTAAAACATTCAATTATATTCATATATTTATGATGTTGAGGTTTCACTGCACCTCACTAAATTGCAATTGCACAGTTGAACTAAATGTCACATTATCATCCCATTAAATCATCAATTATCTCAGTCCATTGCTGGATATAGACCTGTTCTAATGAGCGCCCGACATGTGGCTTGGAGAATAATGTCATGCGTCAGCACCCATTCGCTGACATGATCCAAATTCCATCCATGACCTCAAATTAACAGATATATAACATACAGACAAAGGTTGTCAATGTGTGTCCCATATCTTCATAAAAAGAATAAACTTGATTTGACTATAACATAAGTTGTTGTTGATCTGACCTTCTATGTAATGCAAAAGATGGCTTTATCATTGACATTTCTTAAGTTGAAAGTTGAATGTGGCTGTTATCTTGAAAGAACTATTTTGTTTTTATTCACCTGACATGATGACGTGTACATAATGTTATGTAAATCCATGTATTCTCAAATTTATTATAGAACTATTTTATGATACCAGAATGTTACAGGAGTCACTGCATCACTATCACTACATAGTATAAAACAAAGTCGCTTCCCGCTGTCTGTCCCTATTTATGCTTAGATCTTTAAAACTACACGATTTTGATGCGGTTTTTTTAAATAAGTAGAGTGATTCAGGAGGATGGTTTATATATATAATACATGCATAATATAGTAGAGAAACACTGATAATTTTAGAGATTTCTTATGTGTAATAAACACATATTTTTGCGCTTACATTACAAACGCTGGCTGAACCCTGCGAGATAGATCAAAATAATGTACTACAGTCTTGTACACCTTAAAAAGGTCTCCAAAAAAGTCCGCGATGGTATATGTCTATCCCTTCGGGATAACCCACAATAGCCATTTTTATCCTTTACTATTTACGAGAAATAATGGCTTATTTACGAAGCGATTTTAAGCAATACAGCATTAATCTTTCTCCAATTAAGTACCTTAAATACATTGTGCTTTTAATATAGACCAATATGGCCCTGTACAGCATGTCATTTAAGTGAATCTTTTCGAAGATATTACAGATTTAAAATGCAGGGGCGTTTGAGCGTTGTATGCTACACATGGTCAATTATATGTCGTTTTTTCAAGAGTAACCTCTAAGGAAAACATGTTTGTATTGTCTATTGATAAAAAAACTTGTGAACGTTGTAGGTATAAAGACATTCTGTAGTATATTTAGTATCAGCATTGCACCCGTGGGAAACCGGAGCGGGTCGCTAGTTTACTATAATTCGATTTAATTTAAAAGAATTTTGTGGAACATATTTATGTTCGGTATAATGTTATTTTTGTGGTAATAATTACTGACTATGTATTGTGTTAATCATTGTCACTTGTCATAAAACCAATTGTAAGGTGTGAAAAAATATACCATCAAGTCTCTTTTGCCCTAGTGGTATCTATATTTTTTGCAAGCAGTTTGCATAGACACTGGATAGACGTGTTTTAGATTTTTAGCTGGATGCTTTTATGCAGCAATGTTAAACCTAACTTCAACTCCAAACTATGTAGATTGAACTTTTCATTGGTTGGATGGCACATCTATCAGCCATACTCTTTAAATATCTCATTTTTTAAATACCTTTGAAAGATGCTTCGCTAAGAAGCAATGAAGCCATCAGATCTTTAAAACATGTGAAAAACTTTATTTGTATATTCAAGATCCTCAAACCAAAAAGATACCAAAGATGGCACATTCACATTCAGCCAACGACAATCAAACCGGGAAAACAAAAGGTTTTAAAAATTACATTTCAATAATATTAACGATTACACAAAAATTAAATGAATTAAGCAACCATACTTACTAAATTTTTTCGTTGTCAGAATATAACGTTTATTTCATGTAAAGAATTAAATAACGCTAAAACATATTCTTATCATGTTGAACGCTACATACCGTACATTTTTATCAGCTTTATTTGTTTATAGAGTGTATAATGCACAGATTAAGCGAAAGGTAGCCCGAGGAATTAAATTACACTACTTACAAATTATGTCAACTTACACATTCAATCAAGAAAGGTAAGGTTTTAATAAATATCCAGGGTTCTAACCAGGTTTTAACCTAGGTTTAGTTACACCCACTTACATCATCTTAAATTATGACGGTACATGAAATAATATTTGTCGACAAATGCCTTTATAAAATTCTTTTACTACATACATAATTTCGGCCATTAAATCATGACACTTTTTATAAATACAGTAAAAAAAATTAAAACAATGCGTGACAAAATGGCGGAAAGTACCTATAATGTGTTTGTTAAGAATCCCGAGTTTTGGTTACTAGAGAATTTTATATTATTATATCACGTCAAGTGATGCGTATAATGAACGTTTATCTATGCTTATATTTTAAAAGTTCAAAATTCGAACATTAAGCGCATGTCGTTTAAGTACTCTTTATGAAATGCAAGGTTTTTCAATTATGGTTAAATTAATTATTCTTAGCGAATCTGTCTGTATGCTCTGATATAATTTGTTCAGAGTAAAATATTATGACCTAATGTTGCTCTCGGAGATGTGGCGGAACTGACCATGGTCACGTTTTATAACAGTGAAGGATTTGTCCTTCGTTCCATTTAGAGTTTAAATTTATTTTTAGTATCATTTACGCGAAGGTACAAGCTGCCTCGACAGTCTTACAACTTTTTTGCTTTAAACAAACGATGAAAATGGTGATGATTGTTACTTACGAGTAGAAATTAGAACTGCTATGTGTTCACTCCGCTTCACATTAAATGCTGACACATTCAAGCTGTTTATAATCATTTCGCACCGGATCAAAGAGGAACATGTGCCATATCCCATTTAGCCCTCTAACACGGGCTTTGGTGTGGATTCATTTATAAATATCTAAGTCTCATAAAATGATAACATCATTGTTAACAATTATGGATGATTCATAGAGTGTAGATTTTGAGAGTTCTTGAAATTATTCGTGTCAGCTATAATGAAAAGAGCAATTTATAAATTAAACTGATCATTGCCGAATATTAACATGGCATCGACCGTAGACATGATCTTGACTTACTTTAGTCGAGTTCAAGTACAAATATACGGCATATATAAATATACCTTTAAAATGTTCTATACTAGGTCTAGTAGTAACATTCTAAGGAAAAGTACCGCACGCAAAAACAATAAAGTTTATTATTTCTATATATTCCGAAAATGACTTAAAAAATATAAATAATCTTATAATTCAGCCTTAAATTTTTTAGCTGGTGACTATTTAAAAAAAACTATCTCTTAATTATTATGAAAACATATCTGACCTCATTTCATTCTTGATTAGATTGAACGCGCATTAAAGATTGACCTAATTCATTATAGACGTGAACAATTGGTTCTTTCATGCTCAGCTGATACCCGTGACTTCTGCGTTGCGTATTAACAACATACTTTATGCGTGGAAAAAACATCAAAAAGAAACTAAAATATACTTTGCTCGTTGAACGTCACTGGACACGCAGTGCTTATAAAAATCGCTATTCCTTAAAAATTATATAACTATATTACATATACATTTATCAATATTTTTTTTATTAGATAGGGTCTAAAGCTCTAAAAAAATGCAGAAGGCAGGTCTCCATCATTTCATTTATATAGACAAAAGATGGGCAGAACAACATTTATCCTACACAGTATTTTTATTTTCTCTCGGGTTTTGATCCTAAATTTACTGAAATAAGGAACAAAGAAATTCAAGATTACTTAATTCAAGAGTACTAGATTAAAATAATTTCACCTAGATACTCAAATATCAAAATGATATTTCAATGTTCTTGTAAAAAAAAAAAAAATAGATGTTTACGCTGCAGAACCCGGATAAACGCAATTCTGGCAAGTTGTCAATGGCCAGCAACAATTCTGAGAAAAAATTCATTATCTGTACTGAATGAGAATTTATACTTTTCGAAAGCGTGATTTATATTATAATAAAAACAATACGGATGGCCTTTCATTATATTGTAATATAACTAGATTTTACATGCTAACTTATCTATGAACAGTAAGTTTTATACACTATATTATATACTAATATTAGGTACACAATAAATAGATGAGACATAACCATTACTCAGTATAAATTGATATAAAATGCGCGAATTGGTGCGGTTGGTATTTACTGAAAAATCTTGTACCAACGTTGGTCTATTGCAACTGCATAATATTTTTTCTTATATATATTTAACCTGGCAAACAGGCAGGCGGGGTCACCTGATGATAAATGGTCACTATCATCTATGAACATTGCGACACCCCAGGAGTGATAAACATTGTGCCGGCTTTGAAGAAAAATTTTTCTTTGCGCTTTTCTCTAAAAGCCTCATGTCATAACTACCGATCCGTAAAAAAGATATAATATGCAATCATTAGCATCAGCCTGTCTCACTCCTCTGCTGGACATTAGCCTCCCATTACTGGTTTTTTGCCCATAAGACCTACAATGAGCATGCGGGTTAGGGATCACAGAATCCGGCTTCTCGCACCGCGTACGCTGCTGCCCATAGGCGGCCAAGGCATATATCCATGGGTATGTATACCAATATAATATAGAAAAATGTAAGCAATCCATCATTCGCAGTGACACGGAATTGGCTCTGGAACTGAGTGAGCAGGTGTTCGTCGACGATGACGACTACTCGCGCGCCCCGGCGTCGCCCACCACCGTGCCAAATGTCAGGCCGTACAGGCCGCCGTCCACAGGTACGCTATCCGATTTAATGGTAACGAGAACGGCATGACGTAGTGAATTTTACATGCAGTGCTACTAACATAAATTTCAGAATAATTTACGTTCACGTCAAATATTCAATGAAAATCCGCATTTGGACGGGAACAAGGCGATTACTATACGTAATTACTACTCATTTACATTATTTAATGCGACATTACGACATTAAAACGAAAAGGCCTAAACTAATTTACTTAAATGGCCATCCCTGGTTGTAATTTCTATCGGTTTTCTAAAATGATAAGTGTTTCGATATTGTCACTCTATCAATCTGCCTTTACAATTTGCTGAACAGATCAAAAAGAGCCTTAATCTTTAGAGAGAATTATCGTGCATGAATGGTTGATGAATGTGGAAGAAACACGGGAAGTAAGCAAGGACAGGAATATTTGGCATTCCGTGCTCTCGTAATCGTAATCGTAAAAAGAGAGAATCATGTATACTGTACAGAAATAGGTATACGTCTGGTATAGATCTCCTGTTGCAATACCGCCGGCTTGTAATGTAAGGCGTATCGACCGTACGTACCTACCACAATACGAAGGCAAATTTCGACCACCCTGTATGCTGATTAAAAATGTAACGGCTTAACTCACGTACGTTCTTCGGGATTGCCCATCGCGAGCTCGATATATCTTCGAGTACCTCTTGGCGTGGTACTGGATTGTTTTTTGGGATTGTCCGACTAGTTTCGGACCTGTACGAGGTCCTTCCTAATGAGCACCCGTCGCTTGCAGCGAGGTCGCGGCGG
>DWJK01000866.1:0-19280 GCA_018248815.1 Croniades pieria auraria | reverse complement strand
GTACGTTGCGCAACGCATTTTTACTCTGATTGAATAAAAATGAACGGCACACGGAAACCTAATCAATTCTGATACTATCATTCATTATTCATTTTATAATCCTTCTAGTCATTCAAGCTCTACATACAGAATTTCATCACAATCGGTTTAATAGTTTTGACATATGAACGTAACACATCCACAGATTATTCACATGTATAAAATTAAAATCGATTTTTAAATTGTGCGCGTAAACACATCGAAATCGACTAATCAAGCAAAAGCTTAAACGGCTTATGCCTACGTGTAAAATTATTCCGGATGTATTGAAACGAGATTTATTCGCCATTCAATTAATGGTATTACGGTAGATTTGTAAAGCACTAAACCATCGTCCGGATACAGTGTCGGTGTGGCGATACCATTATATCTGGATACGTTAAATTCTTGATATTGTATACTATTTTTATCTATAATTAAATTGAAAGTACATTAAGTTTTATTTGAATGTTTCTCAGTTACCTTATACTCGTTAAAAAAGTTGTAATATGATAAGTCCGTAACATAATATCGTGTCAATTACCTGTCAGAGTGAACTGTCAAAAATCATTTGATACTATAAGGTTTTACATCCTCATGCGTGTAAAGTAGATTATTCGTTAATTAGTGAACTAAAATAGAAGTGGTGTTAAATTGTTGTAATTGGAAGTAAAAAATATTGTTATTATTAAATGGGAAGAACGCTTTTACCGCTTTAGATTAAATATATCTCTTACTAAAACGGTGAAGGAAAACATCATGCAGCAACTCGTGAAATTTGCCAACCCGCACTTGGCCAGCGCGGCAAACTATGACTTTTACCCTCTCATTCTGAGAGGAGACCCCTGTTCCAACAGTGGAATGACAAAAGGATCCGAAAAAAATAGATAATAAATGTTTTGTTAAAGTTAGCGTTATGATTGGCGTTTTTTTAAAGGTCTCGTTTTTATATGTGTCTCTAGAATACGAAATCGTTTGGAAATGAACGGTGATATTTCTATGTAAGGTAGAACTATTGTGATCCATGTACCGTGATACATAACGTGTAGGTACAGCCGTCGGATATAACGTTCTGGGACCCACAGAGATACAATTAGATTTTGGGATAATTGGGACGAATAAAACTGAGAACCTACGTAGGTACGGTACTTAGTGATGTGGTTTAGTGAGTTAATTAATGAGACCTAAATTGAATATCCATTTAACCCAGTTTCGACATAATTTTATAATGAAACTACCCTATTATAATTACTTTTATGTCTATATCTATCTAAGACATTCCTATCAGGTATAGTATTTTAATTTTATTTAAGAGATTTGTTTTTAG
The DNA here is from genome assembly GCA_018248815.1 of Croniades pieria auraria. NCBI lineage: Eukaryota > Metazoa > Arthropoda > Insecta > Lepidoptera > Hesperiidae > Croniades > Croniades pieria. The sequence goes on along the minus strand of DWJK01000866.1, from coordinate 17,935 downwards.
TTTTGTAATTCCGTACATATTGTTTTTGGTACCTCATATTTATCTTGATACCTTGTATTTATCTTGGTACCTCATATTTATCTCGGTACCTTCACCATTTTTGACTAAACTCCATTTGTATTGAATAACAATGTTTCGGTAGAATGAAATTTTACCCACTCTCTTAAAAAACACATCGGACGCAAAATTGTAAAAGGATATATTTGTTAATCAATTAAATGTTAATTTTCATTAAGACCTTGATAAGATTCTCTAACCAGATGAATCAGCTATGTTCTTGACTAAATCTTGTGTGCGTGTTTTTTTCGTCTTAAAAAACGGTACCGCTCCAAGTATATAAGGCGCTATTCTCAGCAACCGTTATATATTTATACGACATAGTTAGGAACACAATTACGAAATATTGAAAAGAATTGTGTTTTCAAATAAATAGAGCTATGGATCAAGTTGTAACGCTTCGTGTGCGATTGAGTCTTCAAATAAATAAAATGAAAGGTCTTACAGCCCTCCAATGTTCAATATCCGATAATTCTCGGGCTTCATATTTGCCGCAAAATGTTTGTATTTCAATTTCAAGTGAGAAATATTATTATCATAATACCTCACGCCACGCCTTTTACAGAGTAGGCAGAGACTAACGAGTGACATACGTCTCAATCCCTAAAGACTTGACGTATTTCTTTAACACTCAAGACTCTTTTCTCACAAGCAGGCCGATTTCGAAGAGTTTTGAGTTCCGCATAAGCAAATGTCTGACCAATTTGGTCAATAGCTTAGTTTAAGACTCCCGCGGCAACTGCGTCTTTCAACACTTGCATTGTAAGTGAACAGACGACATTGTCATGGGAATTTTGAACCTTGAGGGGTTCCAATGTTATGAGTATTTACGAGTATGACTAGTAAAAATTTGAATATCGATTTTACTGGAGATTGGATGCAAAAGATTATGGGTTTCAGTGTTCACTAAAAACCTTCTAAACTGTAGGCTCAGTGGACACGTACATCATAAATGGAACTAAAAAGTTTTGACAATACTTTTGGCCATTTTTTTTTTTTGTACACTGCATACTTACTTAAAAGTAATTAGCAAATAGAAACTTTATACAAGGATTTTTTATTTTTTGACTTTACGATACGAAAATAAAACGCACACAGGATTTAGTCAAGAACATAGATTCACCTGTATATTTTATTACATTTCGCTTATCAATATTGACGTTAAATATTATTATCGCTATGTTCCCCCATTCCATAGGATTGAACACAACCGCAAACTGAAGGTAGTTTAATCAGTTTTGTTATGTTTTCAATTTGTTGCATCAGTGACGAACTCGTAGCTCGCCAATATTGAGTGGTTGTGGCCATTATACCTGGAATTTGAGTTTTGATATTGAATTTGGATTTTCATATTAATGATAGATAACCTTACCCGTACCTCAGCTATAGCGCTAGTTCTAGGTATTTGGAATATCTGATATTTAAGCCACCGAGTCGCATTGCGATATTGGTCATAATCTATCTTAGATTAACGCTGTTTTTATAAACGGCGTCGAATAAAATGTGATTTTTTTTATTTCATTTAAATTATATTTACATTTGTAATCAATTACTGGACCATGTGTGCAGTCGAATCTTCTTTTCAATATTTAGTTATGGCTAGTATTGGCTTCACCTACTATGGTGTATAAATATTTAATAGTGTTTGAGTACAGCGCGTCTTAAACAAAATTATCTTTTTAATTTTATCGTAAAGATGTGTAAGGTGTTTAGGTCCGTCAACTTTATACGTTCAATTGATATGTAGAAGGTATACGAATATGAATAAAACGCCTTTAATGTATCGCGAAATAAATAAAATCTCATTAATGGAACAATTCGTTAATAAAACAACTAACAACTTTCATTTCATTCACGGATGTGATTCCGGTAAATAAAATGAGAATTTATTGCTACCACGTGTCCATTGTATTCATGACGATAATATTGAAGGTTCGGTTCATTGTATTACGCTACAATGTTTTTTGGGCGATTCCATAGCGACATTTATTTTAGTAAGGTGGGTGGAATCGTTCGATTTCTTCAAATTATGTAATTTTTTAATCCTATTAGTAGATTTATAAACCACCAGCTGATAATCGCGACTTATATTATTAATATATTTTATGTATAGAGAAAAAAACGAAATGTGTCGTAGGCAAAAATTTCTTTTCTAAATTTAAAAATTCGCTAAAAATTATGGGTTCTTAGATATTTAATAACTTTAAATCAAATTAACATATCGTAATATTTTTTTAGGACCTAAAATCTAAGTAGTGAAAATTAAATATCTATTGAGTGGTTTTTGCATGATTCGCGCACAACGGCAGACCTCTATCATTCTATATATTTAGATTATGGCTTAATTAAAGTTTATATTACCACTTTAGTATTATATGAATTTATACCAGTGATCTCAAGAAACTACTGACAACAAAACAAAAGTTAGTTAAAACCATCCAGTTGAATAAGAGAACAGTAAACATAAAAACAACAACATTTTTTTTTATTTTCTTGCCATTTATAAATATATAAAATGCAGTCTGATCCAAGCCCTTAGTAATAAGCGTTTAAAAATAATAAAATAATAATCGACCCATTAACATTCCACTGTTGGAATATGGGTCTCCTCTCATATCGAGAGGCCGTAGTCCGCCACGCTGGCCAAGTGCGGGTTGGCGGACTTGCAAGCATTTGCTTACGAATTAGGAACTTGTTTTAAATTGCTCATAATACTTATTGTATAATCATAATTGTTTGTAATAAATGATTATAATTGTCATAATTTTAAAATCTAGAAATAGAAACGTAATCAAAAAAGGTCCTCGGGGATAGAAGTACTAAATGACCAATATTGTTTAATTCATTGACCTATTCATTTACTATTCTTGACTTATTCGCCTTATTATTTTTAAATTCATAATTTAAAAACTTTATCGTACATTAAATATATAAAAATAAATTACATAACATAATTAATTCTTAAAGACTTGTTTTGTAATGTTTTTCAGTTCACTATTTATATGCCCATGGCTTCCATAACATTTTTGAAGGAAGAAAATCGAAATGTATACAACTGCATTATCTTAAATTTTGCCTTTGATTATAATCAGATTGTTAAAATTAAATTGTTTAAGTGCGGTAAGCGCTCAAACAAAATAATACTGTATAAATAATAGAAGAAGGGTACAAAACGCGTGTAAAATAGCATAAACTTATTTGTTTTCGCTACTCTTTGTACGAGGAAAGTAGATTTTCATCTATTTAGAAACACGGCACCACTTACGTCACTTTTCCTCAAGAAAGTATTTCATGGTGTATACAGACTGCAGTCCACGTGGTGCAGTGTTGTATTAACGCAAGGCTGACATTTTCGCCCGAGCTTAGCGTACTATTTATTGACACACCGCTGTTGTAGTCGCGTTTGACGTAAATATACCTAGATGATGCGTTCGCGTAGCGTGTCACGTGCATAAGCCGCAAAAGCTGCCAATGCCTGGCGTATTTACTTAAGTAAATATTGTGACTATGTGAATGTAAATAGATAGTATTATCGTAGGTTAGTTTCCCACATCAGTTAGTTACGGTGGTACAGTATGCCGCTTGCAATCTCATAGTAATGTGCTAACGCGAGCCTTGTGAGACGAGAAACATAAGACGAGAGTCGGTGTGAGGCAAACCAGACAACGATTGTCCTTGGCAAGGACATACGTGACTCACCGAGCGGTTGGTGGAGGACAGAGTGCGCGTCGCAATCAGCACACACTGTAGAACGAAGCATTCTTTCTCGTTGCAGCCTCCGAAGAAGCTGCAGATGCTGCGGCGTAAACACCGTGCCCGAGCGCTCGCCAACCAGCAGCACGTCACCGGCCTCCCACCATGCTTGCTCACGTAGTGTCCCATCTCGATTAAATAAACCTAAATCTTTATAACCCTCTGGAGGGCTGAGAGCTCCCGGCTCCGGCTCTTGGTAGCGTTCGCACGCACCACAGCCAGAGCATTCCTCGCTTTCACCCTCATCTGAATATCCGCATTCATCGCGTACGACAATAATATAATCAGCCTCAAAAAATTCATTGGCACTTTCATCAAAGACCACGCGATTTTTTTTCTGTTTGGTGCCTTTTTTCAGTGATGATTTTAAGTTTTCGTGATCTTTGTTGTGCCGCATGTCGCGAGCGGCGCGATCGCCACGCATCGTCGCGAAATATCGCGGCGCGAGCGGCCGGCGAGAGTCGCGCGTCAGAGCCGACAGCGGCCGGCGAGAGAAGGGAGCGTAGACTGACTGCAGCGCAACGCCGCGCCCGTATATCGATCGTCGGGGCCGCCTTACCGGCATCGGCACGCCACGATGCCGACCGATGGAGCAGCACCAATAGGATCCCTGACTCGTTATAAGCATACCACCGAGAAACTTTAATTGCCGAGCCAAACTTCACTTGGCCGAAGTCGCGCCACGTGCTGCTACATAAAAAGTTTTGTAAAGTTTCATAAAGTTTTGTAAACTTTTGTAAAGTGTCGTAAAGTTCTGTAAAGGCCTGTAAAATATTATAAAAAATAAATATAATAAGAATTAAAAGAACTAGAGCTGCTACGGAATGATTAGTTATTAATGATGACCACTGAAAGCATAGTTCAAATAATTTGTCTCACAGTAACGATATTTCTTATTTTTAGTATAAGTCTAAATATCACAGGTTATTTATACCATTTAATCAATCTAAATAACGTATTAAAATATTGCCTGACAATAACTTATCCTCAAGTGGATTCACCATAATACCACAAAATAAACATTGACCATAATAACTACAAAGATCATTGACCAACTGCCCATCGGTTATACTTTTGCCCTGAATTTTATTTTAGAGATAATTCCAAATGTCTTATTACGTCAGTTTAGTATGCAAATGAACAGACGGCCCATCTGATGACAAGAAATGATCGCCGCCCATGAACGTGTGGAGTTGTCTGTGGATCTGAAAACATCAACAAATCATATAGCTCGGCGTTGTACATAATCAAAGGGATCCAAAACCATTGAATTCCGGCCCTAATGTAGCAGGAATACACTTAATGAGACTGAAGATAAAGTTTTTGAACAGCATTTAGCACCCCAACTTGAAGTATCGGTTAGTTCTGTTAAGCGCTCCCAAGTTCTGTAAGGTTAGTTACATCTTGTTTTCCAATCCAGTTTGACTTTATTCGAAACATCGACTTTGATTCCTGATCGATCTTTGAAGTGACAAGGTGAATTGTGATTAAAACGGGCAAAGCACGCATTTGGGGTCTTGAGAAAGAGGTTGAACTGTAATAAGTTTAGTCTACACTATTCGGGAAGTAAAATCAGATTCAAGAGCATAATACAGAATGTCTGTTATTTGGAGAATATAACGAATGTACATCCACAAAAGGTAGACTACTCGGTGCGGAATAGTGTAATTAATCGTCAAATTATCAAGAACGCAATTGTCTGGACACTACAATATTTCTGGTTCTATCATTCTTCTATTACGGACAGGTACAGTTGAAGAAGAATACTGGCGTCCCTTTAGTTCCAGCCTTCGTATCTTCGATGCAATACCTGCCAAGTTAATATCTATCACACTCATTTAACAAAAGAAATATTTCCGCTCAAAAGAATACTAAGTCGCCGCAGATTCATATTCTAAAACCTGTTATTCTCCACCCTCATATCTTTAAAAACTTGCACAGCAACTTGAAGCAGATAACCTGTTAATCTTTTTATTAACCAAAGCTAACAGAAGTACACTAAATACGATACACCAAATACATCTACGCTAGGGTCTAATAAAACCCATAATCATCTAGGAAATCTACGCCAACGGGCCACCTCTATAACGAAAAATTTGCCAACTTAACGAAAAGTATAAATACCTAGAGACCAATAAGGAATATACAATGGGAAAAATAATTACACTCCTAATGTTTCCGCCAACTGGAATCAGATCGTGTAACACCTGTGCTTGGCTCTCGACAATATATATGTGTAAAAACAGAACGTTTTCTTGACTAAATATGAGACCAGGTCGCATAAATAAGGAATTGGTTCTAACACATACTCAAAAATACCGAACTGTAATTTACACATCGTAAAGAAAAAGTTCCAAACATATTTACCAGAGGCACTCGAAGAAATTACTGCAAACATATAAACTATTATTAAAAAAAACCAAAAAAATAAATAGATAATTCTGGAGGATCAAGACACCATAATCTACCGCATTTTATAGATTATTATCTATCCATAATATATGATACGTGAAGTAGAAACACGAAATAAACTATAGCCTTGACAGACAAAATCAAAAAATATTACAACATTATAAGATAGAATCATCGGACATTTCGTCTATCAATCTCATCTCATCGATCAATCTCGTTATCATTTTGTTACCCGGATCTAAGAAAAGATCGTCATGAGGATTGTTAAGTACAATTATGTACAGAAATTAATCATCATTGACACCTGCTGTGTGTTTTTCAGTGCTTTTTAACCCCATTCATTGCCACACAGACACGATCGCAAATGAGAATTGCGGCGGGAAACCGTAGCGTAATGTAATCGAGAAGTAATGGTGACAGAAGTACGAATAATAATAATGTAATAATATGTCAGATACTTGCTGATGCGGGAGTCAGAAGTCACTTTAGCTGGATGGTGTTTATTACTTATTACAAAACTTCCGGGCCCAACCCATTGTAGGTAATAGAGAAAACAAATGTACCTAATTATTACATAACATGATATACATTCGTGAAAGACAAGTATTAAAGTATGTGTGCGTTCGTACGTTTGCTGAAGTCAACAAATGCGTATTAATTCGTCTGTGTTTGAAAGAGAGAAAGTGTACGCGCATTCGTCCTTAGAAAGTACATTTGACCAGAATTATACAGCTGGTTAAGACTTCTACAGGGCTTCTTAATTTTCCTTGCTTTGACTAGCGCTACCAACGTCTTTATGTATTTTTATCCTCTCCTCATACATTGTTGACATTAATCGTTCGTTTGTCAAGCGTCGATATCACACGATTGATTCGTAGGAGAACAAATCAACCCCTTGAGCCATTTGAAAAGTGGGCAACATTCAGGAATTCATCAATGTTCTGTCAACGTCTTAAAATTTAAGATTGTTGCACAAAATGTGTTCCCCTATGAACAAACTAAGTTCTGAATGGATCTGGTAATACACACCAAATTGAACTCCTAAAATGTTTGCTTCTATTAAAAAAGGTTCGCCATAAATACATCATAATGCATAGCCTTTAAAGAGTAATCATTAAATCAAAAATCCTGTAAATAATAATCTTATAAACAATAGTTTTTTTATTGACGCGAAGGTCATTTTATGTTTTTTTTCTTGGTGCCTATTGAGATGGCCTACTGGTTGGAATTCCGAATGTTGTCTTATAATTCGACGTAAAGAAAAGAATTTAATTCCGTGTCAAAGCTGAAGTGGGTAATAGTGGGCCCACTAAAGTATACATTTCCATTTGCATTAGATAGTAGATCATCATATCAACATAGATAATATAATGGGATGTCTTTCTGGCTCAAGCATCTCATTTCTCATTACCTTAGGAACAAACTAAGTTTGCAGAGTCGTCAACTCGACCGACAATATCGAGGAACCGTCTAGATTTGAGATCACATGCATGTGAACTTGAGAATTACTATAAATTTATGATATTCCAAATGTTTTGCAAATTAAAAGAAGTAAAAATAAGTAATAAAAGAAAATGTTTACTGCAAATACCTATAAACCTTTCAATGAGTCCAACGAATAGCAGCAAAGTTTACTTTAGAGAGAAGAAGTAGATGATATCGACGGTTTTTGAATAAATATTAACGAGAGTTTGACTTGTAACATTCTTCTTATTTACTTAAAGTTATCGAACAACTTCGGACAAGTTGGCGCCATCAGTGTGACGTCCTCTGTATAGGCCATCTCATCCACGACTAACGCTACAACAAAGTCGTAGTGGGCGGGGCTGCGGGCGACGACTTGGAGGCGCAAGCGCGGCAGCGACTCTGGCGTGTGACGCCCCCAAAGCCCTCTTATTGTGGGAGGCACGGATGACGTTACCTATTCCTGACCAACTGCCCCCTACGCATCTTACTCAATTTACGGAACAGTAGCCTCTGTCCGAAACATTGCTATCCGGTTGTCAGTGTTGATATTATATCCAAATACGTGTTTTTAACCCCAAACACAAAAGTTTTCTACTACCACCTTTACGGTGGCTGAAGAAGATATAGATATTTTAATGATGTTGAACTCTATACGTTGTATCATAATCCGACAGCTTGGCCCAATGTATAGCAATTGCATATTGCAATTACATATGTAAGATATTAATGGGTCACTTGTTTAAGACAACGAAACAAAGAACTAAAACAACCTTATTGTACTTTAAAATAAATTCGTTCACGTACTTATCGTACATATTTTTTATAAAGAGGTCTGTAGATTTTTACAGATTTACTGTTACAAAGCTGCTGTTTTACGTAACTACTTGATATAAAATGCTTAAAAAGAATAGAAGCTATCCTAGAATAATCTATGCTAAAACTTACTTAACTTAACTGAACTTAATTAGGTTGTTATGCATCAGACAAAAGGTACATTAGGTATTCTAAGTAAAATGAGTATTTATATTTCGTCCTAAGGCCATCTATCGGACTAGTTTAAAACTATGAGTCATTTAACCGTACTCTGTTGAGATGGCGCTATTGACAAAAATTAAAATGTCATTGGTGTCAATTTCAATAACAACATAAACATGGTTCTTATCTGTATTCCATAATATGTTACCTACGGACAAAATGCATTAATAAGAATTTTATTAAAACAAACATTTGAAAAAATCTGCATATGTGCTACACAAAATTACAAAATATGAAATAAAACAATAGGTTAATTTTAAAAAGTAAGAACTACTGGGCGATTTGATACAAATCGAAAACCAAAATGAGGCTGTCGGTTTTACAGGATTATGACAATACAATGTCTAATTTATCACAGATATTTATTGAAATTTTGGTTCTAGTTAAATCTATGTGTAGAATAACTCGAATTGTCTCTGCTACCCTACTATTTTATATGGAAGCGACAGAAAAGAAAAACTCTCTCAAGTCGGTCCCTCATTACTGAGGATCGTGATCCCACTTGAGATCAGCCAGTAACATTTGCTAGGAGGAGCGTTCCTTATGGGAGCTGGAGCTGCTCGCATCCGTAGGTTTTACCTTCAAGTGCCTACACAACAAACGTGGTGGAAAACGAGTAATAACGCCGAGTCACAACGGCAGAAAATAATCTATCCCTTCGACTAGTTCGAGACAGTTCCGGGGACCGTGAAGCGCTTAAATACCATCAGAACAACCCGACGTAGAAGGCAACGAGAAACTATTACGCTTATACTCCCATGAGAATCCCGACCAACCATGCAAAGAAAAATTAAGTAACCGTCAAATAATCAAGATGGTAGGCTGTAAACTAACTTTCCTTACATGGAAATCAGACGATATTATGAGTTTGTGGCAACATCTGTTTTTATCGATTAATTCTTAGAAATTGCAACACTGTCTGACATTAAGATAGATGGCCATTTGACATTTTATTATATACTACAAGTACAAAATCAGTGCCTATGGCGTACGCATTCATATCTTTTTTTTCAAATTGTTTATAAAAATGCAATTTTTGACTAATCGCAACTGAGATCAGCACTTGTGTGAATTTTTTGTTTTAGTTCATTTTGTTTAAGAAATGAGTAGCGAGTTCTGGTAAGTACTATTTTTGATATGATTCATTTAACCAGATGTTATGTATCGTTCTTGGGATTCATTGTTGTATTATTAAGCTGATACACTCTTGAGTTCTCGAAGAGAGTTGCTTGTTGAATTCTTTTTATCTACAGTGTAGAATCAATTTGACATTGAAGCGACGAGTAATAATATCACAATCACACGTTTATAAGTGCAGAAGTACTGAAAGTATTGATCGATGTATATACTTTAACTAGAACCGTGGTTCACAGAGATTGTTACATGAACGTTGTATATTTTAAATTAACTGTTAATCCAATATTAACGTCTACATAGAAGTTGCATGAAGGCGTATCAATGCGCCATGTTAAGCTATGTTCAATTTAAAATTTTAGATGCAGAAAAGGCAGGAAACTCTAGTGTTTACTGATTCCTGTTAAAAACATTTACTTATCAGATTTTTGAAATTTTTCGAAAATTAACTAAGCTGCCCAATTATTTCGCTTGATTGAAGATTGTAATAATAACTACCATAAACATTGTATATAAAGGGATAAATAAACAATTTAATTACAATAGGGTTTTGCTTTAACTAAACTGCTGGACCAACACTACTAAAATTAGAATAGTGAAATATTAAAAGGACATTTTTTTTTATATAAACATTGAGAACCATATCAGTAAATCTACTAACAATACTCAAAAGACAATTTAAATAAATTAATAGTGATCTGAAATGGAATATCTGGGGCTGATATAGGCTAAGCTATCCTATCAACTTACTACAACTATATACATTTTAATTTTGATGAATTAGAGAAACAATTGCCTCTTTGGTGGAGTGATTGCAAGCATGATTGTTAATCAGGAGGCCCTGGGTTCAAGTCCCGGGTTGACGACTACTGGATTTTTCTGATTTAGAATTTCTAGTAGTGAATCGGAGTCTGGATCTGTGCCCCATGTATGGTAATAGGCTCCCCACCTATTCCAAGACTCTTAAACCATAACTGGTGAAATTTGGAACTGTACTACACTCCTCGGCCTACCCCTTTGGAGATTACAGGTGTGAAATTGCATAGAGAAGCAACCAAATTTTGTAGCAAAAAAGTATAGTTGTAAAGCTAATAAGTTATTGTTAATAGAACAAAACTCACACCAGTATTCTTACTATTCTGTTCAGGGGTTGAATGAACTATATAGTACAATACAGGTATAGTTAGCCTAGGGCAGTACTACTTCACTGAATTTTTCAACTACACTAGGAACAATAATTGGGTAATTGGGAGATACCCGGCATGTCCCATCTTCGGATATATCACCTTGTATTTGTACGATGCATAATGAATGTTGGTGGATAAACAACAAATTGAAGAGAGCTGCACCACCCCATACCTTGTCATGGACATCTAAGGGGTGGCACAGCTTTTCCGATCAAACTATAATGGAGTTTGAACAACAATCATCAGCTATGGGAGTTTATTAAAAATGCTCATGTAAGTCATGTTTAAAGGAATGACTTTTGATGTTAAAAATAGTAGTATTTATACTAAAGGGTTTTACAATAGGGACGGATTGATTTTGACAGCTCGTGGCGGCCATATTGTTTCTTTTACTTTCTGTCAAAATATCGTCTTTTAATCAGTCAGTAAAGACAAATCATCATGGCAAGTTACAGCGTCGAACAGCAAGTGCAAATCCTTCCATCGACCCGCCCTTAATGGAAAACCCTATATTATAAATATAGCAGTGACTGAAATAAATTTTACATGAAATATATTTAGACTAAACTTATTGGTATGCCCTGTGCACGATACAAATATATCGTAAAAAATAGGTTTTTTATTTTCTGTATGTTAACAGCGAAAAACTATGTGACGAATAATTTTAAAATATTTTTCTGTGGTCATTGTTGAAGTCAAGAACAATCTTGGGGTAACAAGTTCTTCAACATCCAAATAAAAACAAAAATAATTATTGATCCAATGAATTGTTTGAGAATTAGGAAATCTTATAACCAATAACAAAATAACAAAGGAAATCTTAAAATAAATCTTGAATTACAATAACAAGTTCATTATCGATTTTTTTACCTGCACTCCACAGTGACAATGGCTAATATTTTGTCTCTTTCAATCTAAACAATTTATGTTTTAATTTTGGTAAAAACTAATATTACCAATATAACTTATCTAATCAGTTCACGTAAAATCACCTTTTAGTGTATAAAATATAGCTTCCTAAATGGATTTGCCATTGGAATAATTGTGGAATATACCAATTTCATTATTTTTATAAATTGAGCTGAAGCAAATAGGTACACACACCACTGGATTGCAAGTAGTCACTGTCGCTTATGAACATGTGCAACATCAGGAGAGTTGCCGAAGTTTTGAAGAAGAGCTCTTTTCACGCCTTTCTCGTGAAACCCCATGTCATAGCTCTCCGGGAATACCACAGATGATCACCAGAAAATAGCATGATTAACATGTCAAACATCCAAATGCCAAAAATGTACAACACTGCTCAACTTTACATATCATCAGCAAGTGATTCAGGACTAAAAGTGCTACAAGAGATAATACATAAAGAAACATCAGATCTATTTTTGTGTCATATCATGTGATATGGATAAATTGGTAGATTTAGGCTAATAATAAGAAAATCATAAATCAAATGTATGTTGACAATACATCGGCAACCTCAAATACTATTGATATATGTCACATGACTCCTTTAAACATGTAAAATTCCATTCAATATGGTTTATTTAGTTAGTTCCTAGTATGGATATCACAAACTGGTCTGGAGTAAAACAACTTCCTCTATATGCTTGAAATATATTGGCCTACAATGACCTATAAGTCATTCTTTAGTAAAACAGTTAGTTTTAAAGAGGATTTCGTATTAATCTGATTATTAAAAGGCTACGAAACTTCAACTCAAAATATGTGTTTATGTAAATATACTCATGAGTAAATATACTCATATATTATATTATATATGTCCTTTGTAAAAACTACATTCCTTCCTTGTCTTTTATTCCAATACTTCACAAGGCACTATTGTTCTTCGAAATGTAAATAGGTATGTTCCTTATCACATGAAAATATTATACAGAAGTAAGAACAATGTTATGATAAACCATAGCAAATTTACCTCAAGTTTTGCTATCAATGAACACTATTTACAAGCAAGCAGCTCAAACTTATTGTTACAATTCTATTCAATTTAAAATATTTCAAAACTTATTGTTACAATTCTATTCAATTTAAAATATTTCATATTAACTCTGTTAGAACATATGACTTTATTAGAATAGTCACCAATCAGGAAAAATGGAGAACCTTTATATGGTTACTGTCCATGGACTGCCTCATTGGTCAAATGGTTGCATGCGCGACTGCCGAACAGAAGGTCCTGGGGTCACATCCCGGGTTGGCTACTATTGGATTTTTCTAATTTAGAATTTCTAGTAGTGACTTGGTGGCTGATCTGTGCCCGGTGTACGGGAATGGGCTCACCACCTGTTCCATTGGGTGTAATCGTAACTGCTAAAACATGGGAGTGTACTACCACACTCCTCTGCATACCCCTTCGGGATTACAGGCGTGATGTTACGTTTGTTACATCATATGGTTACTGTATGATGGAGCTAATGTTGACAGACACTCTTTTTATGATGGGAAAATTAACTGTTACACCTCTTAATATTAATGATACTGGAGCAAAGTATTATTCATGCAATTAAAATCAGTGAATAACTTGCCCAATATACTTCTAGAACCTTCTATTTATTTCTTACTTAATCCTCTTTGTACTTGTTGCTGTAGAGATAATAAGTTATAAAATTTCAAGTGTTAATATCAGCTGTTCATTGTAAATTAATAAATAATAATTGATCCATTTGTTATTCCACTATTGAAATATGGTTCTCCTTTCATATTGAGAGGGTGAAGGCCATTGCCTGCCACGCTGACCAAGTGCAGGTTGGCAGACTTTACACAGCTTAAAATTTTTTTTAAAAATTCTGATGTGTGCAGGTTTCCTCACAATGTTTTCCTTCACCATTAGGAAGTGATATTTAAACTAAAAACACACTTTTGTAAAGAGGTGCATACCATGGATTCAAACCCAGCACCCTCGGAATGAGAGTGTGAATTCTTAACCAGTAGGCTATCACTGCTATTGAAAATTTAAAAATTAAAATCAATTACAAAAATAATGTAATATGTCGATGACAATGCCTAGTCACCATACCTAAGGAATAAAACTTCATAATTATATGTGCAATATAAGTCATCAAATAAATATTAATAAATAAATAATAAATAAAAGCGATCTGATCGCAAACTAGACAGGGCTTGTGTTATGGTAACCTGGTGACAACTGATGAACTAAATACATACTTGTAAATATATACTTTGTGTATATCGCCCATCCACCTAGGTGGAGGGACGATATATGCAAAGTGGCTGGCAGCAGTTGGATGTGACGAGCCAAAGATCGAGCTCAGTAGAGTGCTATTGCTAGTACAGTGGACGGAAATAGGCTGATAATGATAATGATGAAATATATACTAATATGTATGCATTTCGTATTCAGACAGAACAAACATATATACTTATCAGATAGATATATATTTTTTTAATTATGTACACAGTAAAAACAAAGGAAAATACACAAGAACAGTTGTATAAGGGCACTACTTATTCCACACTGAAATGTCTTCCAGTAGGCCCACCAGTGGAAAAGTCAATAGGAATGGCCAACCTATTCTTTTGCCTATGGATTTCCCATCTCAACAATTAAGGCCAATGAACCAAGTGGACATTGAGAGTTTGTGTATAAATTTTTATTAGTCTAAATAGACAAAATTTGATTGTGACGATTAGATTAGAATATTTTGGACACATAGATATGGATATTTTGTGGACCATATCTACAGATAGTTCGCTCTGAGGTCATTCAGATGTTTTTGAGACCTAGAAAATTACCATCCATCAAATGGCCAGTCTTATGTTTACATTACCTTAACATATCATTTATGAAATGCAAATATATCAGTAGTATGAGTGATTCAAGAAATACTACATAAATATTTGTTTCTCTGTATGATATGAAATAAACAGAAACAAACAAATGAATAGAAACCTCTTCAGACATCTTAAGCACATAACAATCTTTATAATAATACCTTTTATCAATAAATCACTAATGATTTAATCCCACAAAAGTGGCATTGAATAGTTGAAGGCTGATGTTACAGGAAATATCACTTATGTTTTTGCAAGAAAAATATTTAAATGATATTAACCCCTTAATAAACAGATTTTTTGAAAAAGACCGGCCAAAAAAGGCAATTTTTATTAATGTATTAACAACACAATATAGAATGTTGTCTTGGCAAAAAAATTACAAATATACAAAAATAATCAAAATGTTTATTGCAATTTTAGATTTTCAACCACATTGCAGAAAATAGTCAAATATTGTAATTGTGCACAGTATGGCCAGTATAGCACGCTCAAGTTAACTCAAGTGTGCATATTAAAGGGTTAAAATAGTATCAATTGGAATTATTCAAAAAATATCAATTCAAAAAATATGCTATGGTCACATTCATTCAAATATTAAGAAAATGTGTTGGACTCTCAGTACCACAAAATTCAGATTGTTGATGTTTCCAAAATTTTTTGTTCATATATTTAAAATATTCCATCTTTTTTATTGCTGAGAATCTAAAAAATTTTCAACAATCGCCTTCGCTCGCAATTTTAATGTCCAGATTGAAAAGGCCCCTAATATTTAAGACTATAAATAAATAAAAAAAATAATATAAATACCTCATAGTTGATATATTGTTTTCGCCACTCCGGCGTTATATGAGCGCTTAGGTGCTCGGCGAACTTCATGGTTCAGTCTTATACGTCTGTACCACAAGAATCGCGAAAAAACACTGCAACCGAGTTTAACTCAAGTGACCAATAACCGCGTATTGTGCATACGAAGTTTGTTTTTTGATAATAGAAAAACGATGATCTAATCACGTACTAAAACTATGAAGCGAAATCACTGGAATGTTTATGGGCATGGATTTATTAATCTACTTATTGAATACAAATAACTAAAGTCGAGTAAAATAATTCCAAATATTGCAGATCTGCTGATAAACTTTGACAGATATCATAAACTAAATCGGTAATGACATTGTGACATTACAATGACAAACGCAGTGACATATGAGTAACTGTTACACTTGCGTTCGGATAACTTAAATACTACCAATGTATTTTTAACACGCCAAGTCATTAAAATGTACATAGTTTAACCTACGAGTGAAAAGCAATCTTGTAATTATTATACCCCCACGTTCAGATGTCACAGTATTTGAAATTGTGCACTCATACTACACTTCGAATCGATAATAATATAAACATGATTTTATTAAGGGGGAAGCTACTTCGGTAAACTCAAAAAATCTAATTTTTTTATTGTTTAAATGTATTCCTAACGTATGTAAAGTTATATAGGCTAAATCAATATATTTTCAAACATACCGCACTGAACACAGGTATATCGAATAGATATACGTAAGCTTGGACATCTGGAGCGCTATCTTCTCACGGTCAAACAACTCGATAATAATTGTAATAACTACGTACCTGAATAGGCTCAACGGTTATTCCAAACAATATTTCTAATTCGTAGAAGTGTTGTGTTCTTTTGTTTCAAATGAAAATTGCAAGCTTTATCTTTCCCGCCGATTGCACATAGCAATTGCAATGTTGCACAAATGGGCATAAAAATCGGTTGCGTTTAATATTTTTTCTAAATATATTGTCATTGACAGCAAGGACATTCTATGAATCGCTGGAGAATCATAAATTTGTTTAATGTATTTGTACAATGCATATAAAAATAGATTACATTTGACTGCATCGTTGGTCTAGTGGTTGCAAGCGCGACTGCCGATCGGGGGGTCTTGGGTTCAAATCGCGGGTTGGACATTATTGGATTTTTCTAATTTAGAATTTCTAGTAGTGACTCGGAGTTTAGTCCGTGCCCAGTGTATGGCAATAGACTCCATGGGATTTTACTTATTGCATCCACCTATTCCATGGGACTTAAATGTAACTGGTGAAACGTGGAAGTGTACTACACTCCTCTGCCTACCCCTTCGGGGACTACAGGCGTAATGTTACGTTTTTTACAATAAAATGTAAATGTTAAAATTTTAATAATTTTGATGGATGTAAGGCAATAAAAAAATGTACTCACTTCTAAATAATTAAAACAAGTTCAAAAAATAAACACAGCACAACAGTATTTATTAGGAAAATGTATTAGAATTTATTTTCTGATTATTTAGTGATTAAAATTTAATTATACTTTACAAAAATACAATCACCTATAAGAGATGGTTAACAAAAAAATAGTTTATTTATTTTTCATGTCATTTTGACTTGTTCTTCCATACTGGCATCACCGTTCATTCCATTAGGGTATAAGTTGATGTCTAATTGTTCTGGTATGACTCTGGCCACCTTTCTCTTCTCTTTAACTAATGTTTTCGGACACTGCATCTCTGACCAACTTATTGGCACCATGTTGACGTCAAGCGGGGATCCTTCAGCTTTTGCTATGACCACTCCAAACTCATTATCTGCTGTTGACAGTGGGTAATGGTGAATTTCTGTCACTGGAAGCTGTTACATAATGTAAGGAAGTAATTTACAAGTTTATTTAAGTGATGTTGATTTAACAGAACAATTGTCAAATGATTCAAACCAATGAATCATTGTTATAATAAAATACTATCAATGCAATAGGGTGGAATGCACATTTTGTCGCACACAGTACATTAAAACAAAAACAAATAGGAGTATCAGTATATCTTAAAATTTATATTGTACAATCACCACACTAAGTCTCTTATGGGGTAGGTGATTATTGTATCATAAAGGTATTGTGAAAGTTAAAAATGAAATCATCATCATTTATTTATTTATTTATTCTTCTTTGTAAACAAGTGATTTACAAAAGGCGGACTTAATGCCTAATGGCATTCTGTACCAGTCAACCTTTGGTGATGGTAAAAGATGTAATTGAC
>DWJK01000865.1:0-19297 GCA_018248815.1 Croniades pieria auraria | reverse complement strand
GTACCGGATATTTATAACTATTTCTTATGTATAATATGGTTCTCATGTAAATGACTGATGTTGTAATGAGAAATAAACATCTTAAAACCGAAGTAAAATATAAATTGTGCGGAATATATACTTAAGCAACTTAACATCACGCTTGTAATGGGGAGGCAGAGGAGAGTAGGACATTCGTACATTTTGCCTGTTACGTTTACATTCCACTATAGAATAAGACAAATAATGTACTTAAGATAAATGAAAACTAATAATATATTGGATATTCATTTAGTTGAATGCAATAAAAACGGGTTATTACATGCATACATCAATCGTTTGCTGAAGTACAGAAAACGGGCCCAGTGGGTTAAACTTTCGTTATAAAATGTGCAAATTCAAATTACACTTTCAGAAACATCAAAACCGTTAAGCCAGTGTTAATAAACCTCTCAGATTTTTTTATTTCCTAAATATCACCAAAAAAAAATTATATGAGAGCCTACTTTTTTATTCATAAAAACAACACTTAGATATAGTGGCTGTTTAGTATTAAATTATTACCCAAAATTATATATGTACATGCAGTTTCATATAGCCTTGAATACTTCCAAAAATATATTACAGATTCTTTGAGGCCATTGAGAACTAAATTGGAATCTTTCGTGTCTCGTCGTGAGACATATGCAAATGCTGCTGTTTGACATTGATATAGCAAATTTATTAATTAATTATCTATTTATTTGCAAGTAGATAGGCCACAATAATGATGCAATGTTTAGACATTTGCATCCATTTTCAAATTAATTTTCTTAATCTAAGCATTTCATACGTATGTTCGTTAACCACATCATTAGACTGGAAGAAGAAGGCGAATTTAATCGAACTTACATAAAAAAAGTATATCGTTTGCTGTATCCCAACTAATGTCGGGATGCTTGTGTCATGAAGGAGGATCTCGAATAGGTTCAAAGTCCAGCTATCCAGAAAAAAAACATACGCGTGTTTTTTTCTGGATACCTGGTACATAATACAATAATGTAAATTACGTATTTACATACCGAACATATTTTAATAATGCTTGTTAAATTATGTTGTATTATTTATGAAATATACAAAGTACGATACAGAAGGAAATTGTATTGACAAAATCAATATTTTTTAACCATAGGCATTTCTTATGTATTTTTGGGGTTTTCTAGCTCAAAATTTTCAGTGCATCTGAATGTGCGCCTGGTATATGGCAATAGGCCCGCCCCTCACTGTACTGCACTCCTCTGCGTAACGTTTCGAGGAAATACGACACAGACGTGACGTTTTGGTATAATACATTTGATGTTGTACCAAATTATTAGCTCACGATATAATTAGGGTTTAACGATATAAAACCACGGAAGCGATATGTATAACGTTTTAATACCAACAGTTCTTAAACGACGCTCACATTTGACCGACATTTTTGTTTAGTGTTGCGCAACGATCTCAGTGAATGTATCACAAAAACGATGATTTGGACATCTATCGATAATTTCACAATCGACTGATGCTGCTGTGTTTATGCAGTTCGTATTAATATATTCGTTTATTTCGACACATACAAGAATTCGTTTTGAATAGTAATAAAAATACTGCGTAATTATAGACTATTTATTCGATATTTTAGTCATCATCATCGTCAATCTATTCTTGTCCACTGCTGGACATAGGCCTCTCCAATAGCATGACACTGAGCTCGATCTTCAGCTCGTCACATCCAACTGCTGCCAGCCACTTTGCGTATATCGTCACGCCATGTAGCTACGTTTACCAAGACGCGTTCTCCACTCCAGAATACGTCTACTCCAACGGTTATCGGTTATTGATGATTGTTAGTGGCAAATTTCCGCTTGGGCTTTCCTTCGAAAGTCACTTTGAACAGGCAGTTTTAGTTATTGGCGATACGTAATAATAGTTGGAGAGGTCTATGTCCAGCAGTGGACGGGAGCAGGCTGATGATGATGATGATGAATAATAGTTAAACTTCGTCAGCAATTTTACACACGTTTAAAAAAATATCCGAAGGAGTGGTTGGTCATTAACTTTTGTGTTCACCGATTAACGCAGATCAGAGCAGTATGTGAGATGCATACGTTCCAGGCATACGTAATTTAGGAAATAGACCCATGCTCAGCAGTGGGACGTAAGCTGTTCCAGCCCAGCCAGACGGAACAGGATTGCATCAGCGAAAATCTTTCATCGAGATATTTACATTTACTATTTTAATGAGTCATATTTATTAATGCTTAAAAGCTCAAAGTTTAACAGAGAATGACCGTTCGAAAATAAACGTGCTAGTCAAAAAACTGCTTTCGTAATGAGGAGCCTTCTGCGTGGTATTTAAGACTTAACTTTTAACCTATTGACAAATGAGACTGGCAATATGCAGACGGGTATTTTATTTCATTAAATTACGCTTTAATTGCGAAATAAAATTTATTTTTAGTACAAAATGAAAGTAAAATTAAATGTAGTAATAATATAGTTCGTTATATTCTTCCTCGTGTCATACGCACATGTGAGGGGCATTCACCTGTACTTCGAACAGCGTCGAAAGTGAATCCGTTTTGCTTTCTGAATAAAGTCCGATGGTCGCGCAAAATTATCGACATCGAGCATTGTTGACACCGACACATGGCGTTTATCGATAGAAAGTGTCACCGCCCTATTTACATATTATGGTAATTTCCCATTTTTGCCCGGATTTTTTTTCTTTGCATGTCATTATAATTGCGTTTTAATTTTGAAGAGTAAAAAACTTTTAATGGTGGAGTTTTTGACAAAAACAGCAGAAGGTTTGTTTGTCAATTGAATAATAGATAATTGTAAGTAAGCGAAAATATATTAATTCAATTAAGTTTCCTAATGATGACTTGATATTGCATTAGTAAAGTGCATTCAAAACTTAATTTGTTTGTTAACTTTACTCGGTTTGGCTACAATAAGTTGTATTTCATTAAGGAATGCATAAGACTTTTTAACGAAATCACTTTTGAGTATTTCTCATGCCTATTTTACGTACACCAATTAAAATTTTTGCATTTCTTAATTTGACTAATCCCATTTAAGTGTATATCTTATATACTGAATTTAATTCATAAATTAATTATATCAACATAAATTATAATTGGTGTATAAATAAAAACATGCAATTTAAATATACAGCATAATTATACATATTATTTAGTTATGTTATGTACCATTGTCGGTGTGCTTGACGGTTTATAGTTTATAGGAATTTATAATAATTAGAATATAAAAAGACATAAATCCTTCAAAAATAAGAGCTAGAGGAATAGATAACAAATCAGTTTAATTATTGTACACGAAGGCTGTCTTAAGTCTATGCTGGGTCACAGGTAAAATAAACTTATAAAAGATTATATACAAATTCTTATAAAAGACTTATAGAAGATAGACTTGTAAAAGATTAGATGAACATTTCTAAGAGTTCTAGAAATACCGCTAAATCGGTAACAAAACCGTATACAATACAAAACATAGTCCTTCTTAATGGGCTCTATTATACTCTTTTCAGTTCTTGCCACATCCATCTTAACTGCAAAGAAATCGTAATAAATCTAATCCGTTAAAACAAATATTATTATGGTCATCCACACCTTACTCCCATCCACTGAGCAAGATCTTTCGCTCTTCGTATCCAACTATTACTAGCTAGTTTGCATGTACATAACGATAACATAGAATCACACCTGTAATCCCCGAAGGGGTTAGTAGAGCCAATCCCCAAGGATTATGTACACTACACACTCCTCTGAGTGTTATTTACGTTTAAATCCCATGGAATAGATGGTGAGCCTATTGCCATACACTGGGCTCAAGTGCAGACTCCGAATCACTACGAGAAATTCTAAATTAGAAAAATCCCGGTCCCGAAAAGACCCGGGATTTGAACTCAGGTCCTCCCAATCGGTATCGGTACAAAACAATACTTACATAACAATATGCACTTTTAGGATGTTTTTGCTTTACCACGTTGATTTAGTACATTTTAACAGAGATAAAAGTTAGACCGGAAGTCTAACACGGATTAGGAGAAACCGGGAGTTTCTCAATGGGCCCTAAGAAGTCAGGAAATACTCGTTAAAATTCAATGCTAACATTTACCCATAGACCAAGGTAGTACCGGATGTTGCTCAACTTTTTTTGTTTGCTAAGACGGAACCGTATAAGGAATACAGCTTAGTTATGAAACCGTTTCTGTTGGTAGAATATTTACAACGTCTATTCGCGAACGCCGGGAACTCATGAAGAAGACCTTGGACAGTTTTGGATCTAGTCGGGCTATTTCGAACAAACATACGTGAGATAACCTGGTCGTCATTTAAATATGTTCGTTTATTTATTAAGGGTAACCAACAGAACAAACATTTCACTGCAGACATTTCAAGAGGATTTTATTTAATCATGTTTATTTATTTATAAACGATAATCGATAAGAAAAACATTTAATCATAATAATTACAAACGTAATGTTTAAAACAACATCGTGCCTTTTTTATGTATCGTGATTGAGCTTGACAGTTGTTTGTAAATAATAAAAAAAATATACAAATAATAATCATTATATCTTGTGAACTCTTCGCACACGCCGACCAAACGGTAACCAAATGGCTAGTAAACAAAATGTGTATATATTAATATATACTGATATATTAATGTATACAATAGTCTCCTTCGCGTCCTCGCTGCAAGCGGCAAGAGCTCATGAGAAAGGACGTCGTACAGGTCCGAAACTCGTCGGGCCATCCCGAAAAACGTACGTGAGTTAAGCCGGTATATTTTTAGTCATGTATACTGATATAGATAGTTTCTTTCTTTTTTTTACACGAAAGCACAGAAAAAACGCTTGTGCTCATCACACAAATATTCATTCTGCACAATGACTTAGTAGAGATACTTCGAAGTTCAATAGAACATTGCGAATTCTAATGTTATATAAAAACTCACGTAACGTTTAATAGAAAAAAAGTACAATGAAGAACATCATCTAATTATGTATATGAATAGCCCCGAAACATGTAATTATAAAAACGTGTGCAGATTACTTATACCTGCAAATAATCCTATCATCTGCACGTAAGACGACTTCCTGCTGCGAAGTCGGCTAATGCTAATCACTTCCGAGCAAACATCTCACTTGTTCAAGTGAGTTAATGCGCGTGAACGGCGCATGACCGTTTCTTACGTAACGATACGTTCGTGTAAATAAATAATGCTTTTCTTCGTGAAGGTACCTTTTTTTTAATATTTCTCTCTAGATCAGGCGTTTGTCTTTTGGAGATCTGGGATTTAAATCTTGACATGTACATATTTGATTCGACCACTAGTTCAAATGAGCGCGACCGTTTCTTGTGTAACTTTATACGTTCATGTAAATAAATAATGCTTTCCTTCGTGAAGATACCTTTATTTTTAAATCGGCGCCCATCCTTCCGGTCCTGGGCCTTCCGGTCCTAAGCCTTCCGAATCCAGCAGCTTCACAACTGACTAAATAATTCTTAATATTTTGAAGTCGTAAGTATTTTTAAGATTAAACGTCACAAATTGTACCTAATGGTGAAGAAAAACAGTTCGTTGACCGGTACATACCGACTTACATTGTTGCTATAAGCCTAAAAGATAATGCATCAGACAGCATGCAATGCAGACAATAATGCATCGCTAAATATAGTACAGATCTAAGAGGATATCTTATATCATCGCTATTGGACTTTTTATCTTGGTCACAGCTATGACGGTATCTTCGCTGTTGAAAAAATATTCATTGGTCTAATCACTTTCTCGTAGTAATCATCTGAGAAGTATTTTGAATCATTCTTTCAAACTTCGTGATTCTTAATATTGATTCTTACCAACATGTAGATGTTGAGTATTAGAGCTATTACTATGCGATAATAATTAGGTGCTCAAATAGAGAAATAAAAATGCTACTGTTAAGTGGCAACGTCCATGGCATAAGAATTATAGCTTCCAAAATGCTTTTTGTAAAGCTGGTTCTTAGTTGTTTTGGGTTTAATAAGACACGATTCACTTTTACTATCCGATGAAAGTTCAATACACTAGTATTTCGAACATATATGCCATACGTTATTATTATATCTAAATTAATTTGATTGAAATCGCTCTCAGTTCTGTCAGGTCGACCAACAGGTTCTTTGAAAGAAAGCTACCACTAGTCGTTCGAACAAGGTTGGCGGTATCGTTAATGACTGTGCGGTGCTGGACGACTTTTGTGCGTTTTTTTCCTCAAAGTGATTAACTTTCTGCTAATTCCACAAAAATGCCGTTCGGTTGATAGTTCCACAAAAAATGTTGGTTCTTAGAATTCGATTTTAGAATCGCGTAATTCAGCTATAGATGTAACGGCTGTGTTACTGTGATAATTTTAAGTTTACTGCTTGATTTTGTTGGTTTTTTTTTTAAGTATAGTTTATTTTCTGAAGTAGATTCATTTATGACTGATCTATTTGATCAGTTCTTGAGCATTTCTGTTTAAGATAATTAACTTAAATGAAACTTTAATGACAAGTTTTTGATATAAAGTGTGTATTATGTATATTACAAGTTTAATCGATGATCCGATCCAATGTATCACTAGACTTATATGGAGTTTAAAACTAAATATAGACCACACTAGCTAAATAAGCCTTCCTAGCAGTAACATATCTTATGTAACAATACGCCTAATGCAAAGCCTCTCGCAAGTCATTAAAAGCGCTGGTGACTTCATTAAAATGTCACTTGAAAATCAAGAATGCACATAACGGAGACAAAGATGAAAAGCAAAGAGACTATTCAGGAAAACTTAAAAGGCTGGAGATGGAAGGAACAACCATGAAGAAGGACACTTAAGTGTTACTTACGTAAACATATATGTAGTTGTTTACGACAAATAATTGATCAAGGCCGTACAGAGAAGAGACAGGAAGATAAAAGGCAAAGAGACCATGCTGGAAGTCTCACCACCATGGAAAGTAAAGAAACAACCGGCAAGAACATTAAGTGTAGGTCTCGTAAGATGCAGTTGTTTACGACAATCAATTACCAAGACCGTACAGAGAAGAGGCAGGAAGATGAAAAGCAGAGACTATGCAGGAAATCTCACCATCCTGTAGGGTAAAACAACAATCGTGGATAAGAACAGTCAAGTGTAACTTACATAAGATTGCACTTGGTTACGAGAAACAATCCGCATTAATCACTCATCCTGTCTCGCCTTTTGAGTCTGTGACGAGACCGCGAGTGGTTGTATCACGCCGGAACTCCGTAAAGATGTCCTACTTGCTTTGTAGAACGATATTTTGGTGAAAGCCTTTTAAGAAAATCAAATGTCGAATTTAATTAATTTTATGATACTAGGTTATATTGCACAGCGATATTATAAATAAGGAATTTGTCGTAAATGCTGACGATTATACGAGTGATATGCAATGATTTTATGATCTTTTAATGTTATAGATATTACATATGTACTAGAAACTTTTAAAATAATTTCGCTAGTATTGACTTATGTGTAGTTACATAAAGACATAATCAGATATATGGAAATTTGTTTTATTGTTTGCTGTACTGTTTTTAGTTTTGTAAAGAGACAAAGCATAATATCACCGCCGTAGCATTCAGAGTAGCGAAAAAACCTATACGAGTTCGACAAATAAAAAAATAAAACGAATTTTATGAAGGAACTGGTAGGTACGTCAAAATGGGCATTTTTATGGGTGACGAAGGAGTCAAATATCTCGGCAACTGATATGTGTATTAGAAAAAATTTAATATTATAGAAGAAGCACGTCAGATCTGTAACGAGATCTGTAACTGTTGAAAGATTGAAATAGAAACTCATTACACAAATTGTCACCTGCCCTAAAGATAATATCTAAAACGCACACCTTAACCATTTTCCAATTACATAATTTAAAAAAAAATGTATAGAATAATACAACAATTTAATGTAAATATGAAAATAAATAATAAGAATTGTTTAGCTCAAAAAGCACTTATACACCTACGCTTATACATCTACACTTATACACCTAAACTTATACAACTACACTTATACAACTACACTTATACAACTTAACTTTTACACCTGCATTATACCCCTTACACACTTTACACATTATATGGTTGAGCGATTTTATTAACCCTTAGGGAAACCTGCGTCAAACGAAGACAAGGTGGCAATAACAGTGTACCATACGTGTCGATCATCGCGTGTAATTGAGCGTGCGTCTTGTAATGGACAATGACAGCTAGTCGTATTTGATTCACGGCATTTTATCACAATATCGTATTATTTTCAAGCAATAAGTGACATGGTAAGAGATTTTTGCAACTTTAACGCAAGAACAACCGTGTCGATTATAGTGCACAACAAAGATTTTACGATGTAACAGTTACAATGTAATTATCAGTGTTTCAGTATTTATTAGCTAAATAAATTTTTGTTATAATGAATATTAATTAATAACTAATTTGAATATCTAAAATCGAACACCGTAAAATATACTCGTACATAGATTTCTCTACAAGTATCTGTAAAATCTTTGTACTTACCAAATAGATGATTTTCTCTTGTAGATGTCTCATTTTCGTTGATTGCTCTGACAAATGCGTGTTATTAACGCGTGTTAGGAATGGATCTTTCAAAACTAGAGCTCTATATAAAATGATAGCTCAGGTAACAATTTATGACGAGAAAGCTTGGTAACCGTTCGTGGATAATCTTAGCTTATATAAAAAATTAATTAAAGTAAGGGTTAAATAATTAACCTCCAGGCGATAGATAGTGTGAATGTAAAATTTCGTTCATTTCCCGTTCCCTTCGTTCGTTCATTTTACCAACTATATAATAACAATATAATTGCCAATAGCAGGACAAAAACATTTAAATACTAAGCAATGAATATACAATCATTTCTAGAAGCGTTTTATAGCTTATTAATATTTTAACCTATCGCAATATCCTATAACGAAACGTGGGTGAAACATTTTACGACAGAACCTTTATTACCAGCATTGTTATATTAACAACCAATGCACGAACATAATGGTATGTAACCACATGCATATGTAAATGTAAGGCTGCTGAAATATGACTCTACCCATGTACTCACGTATGTTACTTTCCTAAGTTACTGCACTTTATATTACACATCAACATAGCGTGTCGGATGTAAAAAAAATAACAATATGTTATCAGGCATGCTATACATGCAATAAACGTCTGGGTAATAACTGGACGTATCAATATAATATCCATACTTTTATTTATATTAAGGTATATGTAATTACTGAAATAATTTCTACCCCAGGAAAAGTTACACTATCTATTCTGAAAAATGTAGAATAATGTAATGTACGTATATGTACCGTATAGTAATATAATTATAATATATTATGACATATTATTACGCTACATAAATGGCATTTGATGAATAACTCATGACTTTAAAAAGGTTCTGAAACTTGGCTAAAGTTACAAGCGATTCATCAACTTTAGTTTAGTTATAAAACTGAACAAGGCGGTCATTTCTTTAATAAGTTATTGCAACCAATTCTTGGTACTCATTTAACATTTGTTAAACATTATTTTGGAGAATTTTAAGGACGTTGCATAATCGAATCTGAGTTTCCAAATCGACTGAAATATAGCGGTTAAAGGATTAAGGATTTCTCTAGATGTATTGTAACAGTCGACCTTAGGTCTGGTATATGAAAAGCAATTTATATCATTAATCGTTTTTTTCACTGTCTACTTTAATTAATTAACATCAAACCTTAATACAAAATACTAGTTACGTAACTATGATATAATGTAAAATCGGAGCTTATTATAAACGGAACCTACTAAATATAAAAAGGAATATTTTGACAATTTAAGCCTAAAAATAAATAGATTTTGTCCTTACAAAGAAGGTGAACTAAATTCTGTAACTCTTACACAATAAAATGTATGTGACAATTTGTGGTGTAATATGTTACCAGGATATTTGTTATGTCGGTAGTCATGTGGTTATAGTTATATTATGCACTGTTATGTTTATATATGTGGTGACCACGTAACTTGATCGTGCCCTAAAAGGTACCGGTTTGGTCGCGGTTCACAGATGTGGTTCAAAAACCCTTTCACCTTTCATATCCCAGTTACAATTAACTTGTGGCATTAACAGGAAATGGATATAAAATGTAGAGTATTCTGGAATAATGTGGGCCACGAAACCAACCATTTTTTTTTTTTTTACAAAACATTCCCTTTCCCAGTATATGTCCATTTTATCTCCCATTACATGTCATTTTTTGAACAACTTTGGTGTGAAATTTTATCTGCACATTAAATTAAAAACGTATGTTATTTAGAGTAACATTCAAACCGAAGAAATAATTATAGTATGAGAAATAATCGAAGAAATAATGATAGGTCTGTATTTAACACACCTAATATATATGTACATACTTATGAATACACATCTATACTTCAATATAAAAAGTCTCAAAAATTGTATTATTTATGAATTCATAATTTATGAAGAACGCTAGTTATACTACAATTGCGAAAACAAATCTAACTACTTTTTCTCCATTTCACCAGAAGTTTAAAACAAACATTTTACACTTTAGAGCTTAATATAAAACCTGTTTTTATAAAAGATATATCTTTTTGTTTATGCTTGAAATCCACACTTTTTACAACACGGCCTTATCGGCCCAATTGCGGAAGGCGCGTAGCCTCGCGACGTTGCCGCGACGAATAACTTTCGCTTTTCACTGCCAAGGCTTGGCGAGATGATCAACCAATTGCTTATTAATATTAATGAGAATTAATACTCAGCGATCGGTTCTACGTTTGTCGGGGAATGTTGTTTATTTAGCCATTATTGTTATTTGTTATACTTAGTGACTTGTTACAACTTGTTCATCAGTTTATAACTTGTGAAACAATGTTGTGACTTTTCGACACATGCATACATTTTATAATGTTATTCATCACAATGTAACGGATTACGAGATGATAGCAAACGGGCCGTGTAACAAAGCAAAATCTAAGTGCTCGTAGATTTGTCGGACTTGTCGTAACAAAATAACAATTGAATTGTTATTTCTCAAAAACATCGTTGACAATGTTGTTTATGAAATACTGCTTACAAATATGACAAATGACTATCATTATGGTCAACGTCCAAAGGCTTTCTTATATATATATAAGTACATCTACCGTGTGTATACTATATTACCGGAACTCTATAAATCTTAACCGATAACAAAAAGTATGTTTGTTTATCCAACTTTCACATGAGTAGATCAAACTTACGAAAGTGTGGTATTTAAACTCATAAAATAAAATAGTTATTTCAGCCTAAATGTACCCAAATCTCATTTTGAATATAATTATAGTGATTTTATTAAGAAAAGCTCTATTATTCTCTGTATTTTTCTAAATTTCATGTTTGTCCTACGTATATTAAGTTTTTTTATAATAAATGCGTGACATAGTCGTATAAAATACGATTTGGGCTATACAATTATTTCTTTTAAACTGAATAGGACGCTTAAATTTATCGAAGATAAATGGCATTTAAAGAAAGACCTATGTGAATAATTTAATTAACTAAGCCTAGTAAACAGACCTTAATAAGCCTGTTTAATAACCAGTTCGGCAACAGCCAGTCTTCTGAAGACTAACGCATAACCTTTATTAAGCCTTACATTACATTGCTCCAGGAATGCGATCTAGACGAATTTTGTACAGACTTTTACAGTATAATGTTAATACAAGATGTAAACCAAAATGGGTATAAAAACAGAAAAACATCAGTAAATATTTAGGATATCATCAGGCGGAGTTCAACTCTTCATGGAATTATCAGTCTCTGTTCCTTACATAGTTTTCCATTAATCTTCAGTCTCATCGTCATCATCATCAATCGGTGTCATAGCGAGGAGGGTGGCCTTTACGCTTCACTTGTAACCTTTTTTCGGCTGTCACCAATACTAAAGCTAAAATCAACAAATAATAATGACTAAAAATTTCTTTCTACAGTTATGGCTGTGCATCGCGTGCATGGCTACATCCATGGCCGCACCAGCACCTGGCCCAGCGCCGCTAGCCCTAGACATTATAGACATGGCAGCTATCAGCAGAATGACGCCGCAGCAATTGGAAGCCCTTGCTGAAGGATTAGCAGCAGAGGAGTACTTGAGGTAGAGTTCTTAAGGTTTAAACGATGCTATATATTTGATTTACTATTATTTACTTATGTATTATGCTACTTGTCTTTTATAATCATAAATAATTTAGTTTTACATCATTATAAGGAAGTTGATGTACAGATACTTCGTTAACCTCTGCAGGCATTCCAATTATATGTCTATTGTAAAGCGACAGCACATGCTTCTCTATGAATGATATGACAGGTAGAGTCATTATACCTATTGACGATTTATGTGAAATTAGTAGCAATGCATCTGCAGCCTATATTGGATTTCCCTAATATTAATTGAAATTGACTGCAAACCAATATCTACTTTGTCCATATATTTTTTTTTAGAAACACCTGAACTCTTGGTTAGTTACGTAGATGCTTGATAAGATTACAAAAACGTAGAGTTACATATAAAACTTTTATTAATAATTTGTTTATTAATTGCGCATTTTTGTACGACTAAATTAATTCAATGAAATCAGTACCATGTCAAATTTCGTGTTGTTAGTATGCCACAAATACACAACTCAATGTTAGAACTGGGAATCCACTTATGATAGGCATGTCAACTGCGACTTTCATCTTCGTCGCAAATTTACCACGTATTGACACGATATCTATTGTTCTACATCCACTCACGCTTTCTCGTTACCATAATATGCACAAAACAATGTACTTATTCACGTTGTTTTTATAGCAGTATGTTATTGGTTATATAAATTATAGATATGTTACATGTTATGAGTATATTGCAAATATTTGAAAATTTCTTCAATCGAGATTTGGTTTTGTCTACTTGTACTAAACTAAGGAAATTAGAAAATGTGTTTAATTAAAAAAAAATACTTCAATAGTATAACTGCATAATTCTTTATCGCTAAATAATAAAATATGCGGTGATAGCCTAGTGATTAAGAATTCAGCCTCTCATTCCGGGGGTGCTGGGTTCAAATCCATGGCGCGCAGCTCTTTACAAAAGTGCGTTTTGGATTTAAAAATCACTTGCTAACAGTGAAGGAAAACATCGTGAGGAAACCTGCATACTTTAGAATTTATAAAAAAAAAATATTGTGAAGTGTGTGAACCCTGCCAACCCGTACTTGGCCAGAGTGGCAGACTATGGCCTTAACCCTCTCAATGTGAGAGGAGACCCATATTCCAACAATGGAATGTTGTTTACACGATGTTTATATAGTTTATAACATTAAATGATACCCTAAAATAGGGAATAAAACAAATAATCAAATTCATTAATGCTGTTTTACAATACATCTTTTTTGAAATGTGGTTTTATTATTTATAATCTGTTCTAGGACAAAACGTTCATCAGCTCAAGCGTTGTCTACTGTAGTGTCGAAAGCGTCTTCGGGAATACAAAGCAAGTTGGGGCTTCTCGGCCAAGCGTCAGCGGGTGCCGCCTCCTTCATAGCTTCCGCGTCTGGCAAGTCCGGTCATGGCGAAACTGGATATTCCTATGAGCCGGTAAGTTTTTTTTATGATAAGTATGTATTTTTTTATATAACTCTGCTGGTGCCTACTCTAGAATCAGAGTACAAAATCAAAATAGTCCACCGAACTTTCATTATAAAGACTTCAACGCGTGCAGTAACATTAACTCCAAAGCGATAAAGTTCATATTCATTATAATTAAATGTGTATATAAGACGTTCACAATATAATTAACTTTCTATCTGAATCTAATAAACACTTATTGTACATGCAGAAGGGTCAAGATAAAATACCTCATTTAATTTTTTTACAGCACAGCGATAAAGTAGATTACTGGGGCTTGAAAAAGTCAATCCTTTACACGCTGTTCCAAGCAGTAAAGGCTATTACCGGAGGAGTAACCATTCTTAAAGGTCAGCTTATCAAAGGCGGTGGTGCGTTAGCTGCAACCCTGGGTAGGGTAATATCGTCCAAGGGGGACACGGTCAGCAACATTGGCAAGAAAATCGTTAGTTCAGCTGCTTTGAGTCCAAAGAAGCCTATTTGTAAGTATATAGAATAAATTGTTTATTAAGAAATCTGAAGGTATTTGCTGAAAAAAATTTTTATTGACTTCAAAAGTTGATATTAGGAGTCAAATCAAATAGGTAGTAGCTTCGCATAATCACATCTGTCATATGGGGAAAACGGATAACTTAATCATCATTACGAAATACATTTATCACACTATATAGGTTTTCACTGCTAACAATTCGTTACGTTTAGGTTTATTTGAGAGTTATTAACAATTTCATAACCACATTTCATATTAATTTAACTAAAAACAACATTTACTGCCCTCTACCTGATAGAAATAGGTGTTCTCTATGGTGACTCTATCAAATTAAACGCCTCTACGATTGAGAAGGTATTCTTGTAATTAAGAATAGACATTGCTTTTTAAGCCCTTGGGTTACAGAGTTTTTTTAAACTATATGATAGGCTATCGTTTGGCCGCGATCTCGCACAGATACATCATTTTTTTACGAAACGTGAAAATTTTTCGCTCAGAGCCCTTTAAAATATCTTCACATCCTGGTAATCTGTTGATGGTCTATACAAAGCGCAACACGCATAGTTTATATTTAGTAGTCTAAGGCAATTTATAATCTTGACAACCATTGCACTTTCAGCAACAGCAGTATATGGTCCACCGCCGACTGCTCATATAGAGTACCCCGCGCCACCCAGTGCGTACGGTGCACCAACTGCTCCTGCCCACTACGCGCATACAGGACCTTCTGGACCTAGCGGCTTCGGGGCCCACAAATACCCAGCACATTTGGACGGTGAGACTACATTTTTCATACGTTGAAAAATATTTTCATTTTCGTCTCTGAAATCGTTATTATTAATATTCATTTTTAGTAGGTTAGCGTTTATTTATAGCGTTGTCTGGTAAATTAAATTTAATCCAATTGTTGTGGAGAACCGTGATTAAAATCATGACACGCACCCCTGACGTTACAAAGTCATATGCGTTTGGAATATTAATTATAATAGACTCTACATAATTAACAGCTCTCTATAATGTTCTCTATTGTGTGTGAAATTTACCACCTGCACATGACAGCATGATACACCATGGCATTAACTGTTCTTAATGAGTAGAGAGTCGTGTCTAACAGTCGATCTATAACAGGGTTGCTAAATATGATAAAATTAGCATGACGCGTTCTAATAATATTAAGATAACTTCGTAATTCCTAGTCATTTTTCATTGACACAGAGAATATAACAATGACGGATTAAACAATCCACAGATATCCGTGACATTGTAAATAAAAGATTTGAGCTGATGCTTACAAAAATTCAAATTTACTCGTGGCCTCATTTTTAATTATGTAGAAAGCTATTTATTTCTTACACAATGTTAAGTGGATATATTAGCATTAAACATGTAGGATTTTTTTTTATAACAGTCTCTCAATGCATAATGTTTATTATTAAACGTAACAAACCTGAAGCTTGAATATTACATTGTTACGGTCGCGTAAACAGAGCGCAATAAACATATTAACACCAATTTTGTCGTCAAATCGTTGATCATAAGTAACTTACAGGAAACATTTGTACGAAAGATGTTTGCGTATATATTCCTTTTACTATCTTTTGTCAGCGTAAATATAAAAAAGAGTTCAACAATAGACGGAAAACCGCACATTTTCAGTTAGTTATTCAATTACTTTTTTACTTACAATGTAATTTATAACTTAAATAATTATTACTATTAATGTTACTTTCTGTAACAGTAATCAATGCTATCTTTTAAATACTGATCACAAATGACGATGTCAGATACAAATTATTTCTTTCTACATATCATTAAGTTTTTCAGTTTTATTTACGAATTATAAATTAATTTTGTACCTCTCTTAATCATAACTTAGCTGTTTATCTTTAGTCCCGTTATTATCATATACATGTCACTAGCTAAATTACGTGAACTTTGTTTCATTCACTACAATGTCACATTGAACTACATTAATATAAATACAATGCAATATATAAACACATCATATATTTTTTTCCTTACAGTTGTGTCACAAAGAATACCTCAACAAAGTTCACTAATACAATTATTTCATTTGTATCCCGATAGTAATAAAAATTTCGTTTATTATTAATAGCATAAAAAATATTCAAATTTTATTATTTTTATCATAAGCATTGGAAAAAGGAATAATGTAAAAAATATTAATTGCAATAAGTATAATATTATTAACGACATGTTAAATATAATGATTATTTGTTAGTTTAGAAAGCACGAGAACATATTGCGTTACGCACAATTTAAACTCTATTAAAAATATTAAAATTTTCACGTATTGTACTCTTGTTTTATAATCCATCTTACTAAGCTACGAAACTTTAGTATTTGAATTGTTTTGCACATATTAAGAACATATGGATGTGTTTTTAATAGACGAGCGTGTATGACGACGATTTTGATGAATGTAGATGCGAAAGAGACCAGGACCGCAGGCGGTGAAAATATTTGGACTACAGTCACTACCTTTAGCCTACGCCTATAGGAAGTATTTATGCATGTAGGTATAAAAGTGTAGATAAAATATTCACTGTGCTCTTCATTTCAGTTGACCAACTGATATTTAAGACCGCTTTCTTAAAAATTGTGTCGATAATTACCGGAGAATTCGTTCGCCGTGGCGTATATATAAATGTACATAAGTTTATATATCTGATATATGGCCTCTTACGTCAATCAAGAACTAAATAACTCTGCTCATGGAATTACTTTCAAAACTGGTTCATTTGTGTCAGCTATTAGTCTTGTAAAACAAAAAAATACAAATAAAGCAAAACTATAAATCTGGTTGAAAAGCAAACAACTCTACATAGCAGGGATTCTTCTGTATGCCAACCCTGAACGTAAACTACGATGTTACAATCTGTTGCAAAAATAGACGCCGCAGTGATATTCCTATTCACTAATCAGAACATAGGTTATATTCTCATAACATATTGTAACACGGCACAAGCCCACAAAATAATATAAAATAGATAATTTAATATATTTATAGCACTAACCACGAGCCTTACAAGTCAGTCGTTAACATATAAATGTAGTCAAACCTTGCGTAATTTTAGGTTAAACTTTGATCTCCGGAACTAGAGATGAACATAACATAGATGATGCAATATTACCATCTCGACTTGCACAACAAGAGAGAGGTATAGTTGTTATACTTACCAAATTGTTCGTTAATATTATTACATGAGAATTAAAAATAAACTCCATACCTCAAACCGACTGCAGTTAAGTTTTTTTTATATTTGGCATGCTATGAACGCAATCTGAATTATATTAACCACATACATTTCTACGAATTACAAAAGCGGAAAATTTATTTGAAAGATATATATTATTTATTTGAAAGATAATATATATAGATATATATATTATCTTTAATAGCATTATGTCATGTCATGTTTTATTTATAAAATCAGCGCAATACATTTCTCATTGAAAACTATTAAATAATATACTATAATAATAATAGAAAAGATTATTCATAGAAATATGTCTTCAAAATATAGCACGTATCTATTTAAAACAAAATTTACTCATATTTGTATTGCTCCTATCTGTTCACTACTCACTGTTTATTCTCGCCTTCATAGCTTATAGAACGCATTGCTTTGATTGAACTATTAAACGAATTTTCGCCGTTTAAATTTATTATAGATTGCTCGTACATGTTACTCTTATAATTGCATACTTGCATTACAATATTCCACTTGCTATTGTTTGCAATAACTACATTTAGAATTTGCCGTCTAAAATAGTTTTTTCTTTGTTCAGTCTAATTATCGTGATTCGTAGGTATCAAAGCCGCTATACTTTGTCTTCAAAGGTTCTAGTTGTCACTAACCTTCACGTATCTAACATAAATATTACTGAATCAAATGTAAAAAAATATATACAATTTGGTTTAACGTTTTTTTCAGAGCTAATAGTGATGTCATCAGTAGTAGACGATGTTGTTCAGAAACCGAAACCGATGCCGTTGCCATCGCCCCATCTCGTTTACACATATTTCGATTTAATTGACTCCCTCTGGTAAGACTATCGTCGTACGAAACGTTCTTGAATGTGAATGGTCCCTTCCCATTCATAACACCTAGATATAATATGTTCCTCTTTCGCTATTCAGCACATCTCTATTTTCTTATTCTATTGTTGCTTGTCGTCTATTTTCAATTTTATCTCTTTGTTGTATATTTAATTTTTCAACATTTTTTTCTCGACTTATAGGGTATTCCTAAAATAACAACTTTAACCGTCTAAGCTAATTTACGGTAGACTCAATCGGTTTTAACGAATAAAATATTTTTTTTATTCTTTTTTATATTTTGCTTTCTCAAGTTTCACTGTCTTTAGTTGTCGTCTTTTTGTTTGTGTCTCGTTATTTTTAAGTCTACGTACCGTTACTTTTAACATAACATTGAGGTAACTGTTACTCAATTTGTAGTTTTCAACAGACGTTTTTCATTTTCATTTTTGTTCTTTTAGTGTTACTATGTTCACATTGTCTGCTTTATCATCTCAACAAGA
This sequence comes from Croniades pieria auraria, assembly GCA_018248815.1. NCBI lineage: Eukaryota > Metazoa > Arthropoda > Insecta > Lepidoptera > Hesperiidae > Croniades > Croniades pieria. Next base: position 487 of record DWJK01000865.1, on the reverse strand, counting down.
TCTTTCAATTTATTAGTATTAAAAAGTTTCATTACAATATCTATACAGTAATAATTTCCTTCTGGTTCTTGTACAAATTATATCTAACGCATAGTTTAGTCATTCGAGGTTTTCACCTATCGACTTATTCATTTTTTATCATAACTGTCCAAGAAACGTGTTTTATTTTTTGTCGCGATCATAAATGACCATAAAATTTTGTTATTTAATATTGATATATCTGCTTCAGTACAATGATAAATCTTAAAAATACCATCGAAAACTCTTTCCTATACATTTATATAGCCTTATATTTTCGATAATATGACGCCTGCCAAAAACATGTGGCTAGCCTCATTTGCATGCACTCTCGCTTTCCCTTCCAAACGGACGTTTGTCGTGACGAAATAACTGGTAACGTTTAACCTACGAATAACTGTTTTCGTTTCGATTTTCAAATGTCATATCTACAACGGATATATTAGACGTTTAACTGATAAGAAGTGTT